>APFE030253675.1:50966-96434 GCA_000404065.3 Pinus taeda | reverse complement strand
ATTAATTAATTAATTATAATTAAATACCCCAAAGCTCTTCTTTGTGAATTCTGACTTAATTACCCAGGGTTTTATCATGTAAGGGTTTATCCATTGAAAATTGACATCCATTGGTGGTTTATATATATTTAATTTTCACATGGCTCGTACACAATGAAACCATATATTTTGCCTAGTGCAAACTTATTTTGGTTCGAAGCTCACGACATATATAAGTTCAAACCTTCCCATATATGAAACCCAACCTTGGATTCATTTAGGTGTATGAAATAAGTCTTAATGAAGGCTTTCCATACCACCTACTTGACATCGCAATTGTACGTCACATTACTATTTATATGTGGCTTCTAAGCATTTCTCTTCAGAATGATTGAGATTTCAAGGTTCGATCAGATGAGATTTGAAGGTTCAATCAGATGGTAGGAGCTCAATGGGGTAAGTCAAAACCCTACTATCCAATTTAGATTTAGATTTTTGTTAATTTGTTTTGCCTACTTGGCCAAAAGACCTTTCTACAACAACCCAAAGTATTTTAAACTCTTAACTACCATCATTATGCTCACGATGAGTTATTTCCTCCATAGTAGTATGTTATATGCCATTTTGTCACATCTAGTCAATAGGCCTTCAAACAGGATTATTCACATCCTTTGAACATTTTGTCATCCTTCCTACACAAAGCCCTAAGTATGCCTCTCTCATATCCGTGAGTTTCTGCCTCATTTTAGTCATTTCTAGGACCAACGCGCCCTAGCCCCTCAATGGCGAGAGTTTACTACCAGGTTGTCCTACTTTGCACCTACGTTGATCACCTACAAGTTTCTTATTATTGGGGGTGTGTTGATTCTAGAAATTTGGGAAAACAAAAAGAATCCCAAAGCTTCCTTTTCCAAAAGTGTCCAAGATATGTTGTAACTATTTACCTTAGATAAAAGTCTTGAATCTTATCCTATCCTACCTTGGATTTTTCATCCCTTATCCCTTGAGCTCATCATCCCATCAAGAGTGGATCTCAAACCTAGATTGGTAAAATGATAAGAATTGATGAACTACCTCCCTCATCTATATATTTACAGTCATCCATAGGCAAGAGGTTGGCTTTTGGATATTGATTCTACCCTTATGTTGTTAATGTGAGATATATTATTCCATGAATTAGGGTGACTATAGGTGCACTTTGTGGCAAGGAAAGGTCAAGTCAACTTGGAGGAGCTCTTCTACAAGATCAATGCCTATTTTTGGTTGTAACTCACTCCATTTCTATTAATGCAAATATTTCTTTGTTTTCCTATATATGATGTTATGATTTCATATATTTCAATACCATGCTGATCTATTGAATAAAGTGATTAGATCGTGCTACATAGATCTTGTAGATCATTGGCTTGTGTTGTCTGATTGTATAGGTTATAATTATAGCATTTTGAGCTAGGATTGGAGCATACAAGCAAAGGAAGGAGCGAAGCATACAATAGATTCCAGGTAGGCTTCATCCCGTTATCTATTTACTTTAAGGAAAGTTCATCAGCTTCTTTTTTTTCCTGTTCTTCTAGGTCATCCCACCAAGCCTAGGGAAGATACTTATGTTCGCAGTCGTAGATTATGTACAACATAGTAGTATATGGAGATTCAGCTATGACCTCTAACTCTAAATGAGGTAAAGCCCTGTATAGTGATTTCTTTTTTTTTTCATGACATTCGGGTTGATACTTCAATTATTTGTTCCAAATTACTTGTATTAGCTTGTTATGAACATTTACCTTAACCCTTTACTTTGTGTAGTGGTTAACAATAACGTCAGATGTTTACGTTGTAATCTTGTTCTGATCTCAAATTTTGGAGTTTGCATTTTTAAACATATTGAGTTTGGTCAACTCAATATGTGAGTGTAATTTTGTTGGAATTTACCACTCTAACAAATGTTTCTTTGTGAAGACGAGAAAACTCCAAGATAAAGATTGAACCAGATGAACAACTTTTGACATGTGCTTAAGGACGGAGATGGTGACTTGTTTATGCCTGGACGACAACTGATAGTTTGATGATTATTGAGTTTGTAGTTGTGAAATTTCTTTGTCAAGTAGTTTTATATTTCTTTCAATTCTGGTTATTAGAAGGGTTGGTGGTTCTTAAACTAGAAGCTCGGTCTCTGAAACATCAATTATTGTAAGGTCAAGTTGTTTGATCAACTTTTGAACACATTCAATATCCAAACTTCCATCCCATCAACTGATGGATAGCCGAAATCAAAATATCTGACAGATGGTGGTTGGTCCATAGGACGGTTCGTTACTTGACGACTCTTATCGCAGAAGCCTTGACGAGGTGATGTGTGAATATTGTTGATCTTGCAAAGTTCATCAGCAATGGTCAGAGGCGGTTACATTTTAAATGGAGGTAAAGTGACAACTCAAAGATGTGGTGGTGAAAGAGCGGTGTTTGTGAGATTCCAAAGTGGATATGAGTGTTGATAAAGACCAGTCAGACATAGATTTATTTGTTGTTGTAATATGTGTTTTTAATGTTATCCATGTAAGCATTAAGGGAGGGTGTTGGAAGTAATGGTTCCATGTCATGTGTTCCATGTGTATTAGAAGTTGTCAATGAAGTGATTTGTGTGTGTTATAATGGGCTCTCTCTATTTTTTTAACACCTCCTGCAAGAATGAAGATTTACCTTAGATGGATCACTTCTTGGCAATGGGATTCAACAGCCAAGAAGATATTTTTCTCATACCACATTATTTTTTCTTGAGTATTGAAAAGTCTTGTAGTTGAGATATCTTCATCTTCTCACCTTGTATCTGATAGGGGGAAATGATGGTCATCTACAAGCTTCAAAGATAAATCAAACAATCGTTAGCCACAACCTAAACCTATTTCCTGAGCCTAGAGCTAGAGTCAGCTATACATAGATTTAGATTTGTAGCCAGAGACATAGAATCCCATGAGCATGCCTTTGGTTGGTGGCCTTCCTTAAACCACTGCAGGTTCATACCTCCCTTTTCAGTTTGAGGTTCTCTCTTTTTCTACAGGTTGAGACCTCCCTTTTCTAGGTTGATGGTCTACCTTTTCAGAACATTAGGGACACTTCCTATAGTAGAAGACTAACAACTTCTTTCCATATTTGGAACTGTTATGGGAACTGCACTAAGCATTCCAAGTTAAGACCTCAATGGTTTCCCTCTTCAAAGCATAGGGACACTTCCTATAGAAAAATACTAACAACTTCTTGCCATATTTGCAAGAGTTCTAAAAATTGCGCTAAGTGTTATAGTGTTGGTGGTCATTCTTAAACCATTGCCGATTGAGACCTCAAGTTCTCCCACCTATACCATCATTTTCAGAGAGAGCATTCAGCAATTTGTGGGCATGTTTTTTTGTAGCTTTGTATTACAACTCTCTTCTTAGACTCATATATACCCTTTCAGATTAACGGGTGGGGGGGGGGGGGATGTTGGACACCTAATTCGCTAAGGGTTGGTGTGATGGAATGTGAACAATCTATAGAGTCCAAGAGACCTTGGAACATGAAACTAACAATCTTAAGAATGATTATATGTATTATATTTGTGAATAGAAATGCACTAAACGATTTATCTTATCTTGTGTTCTTAATTCCATATGTGTGTTTAACATAAGCAATAAAAATTCACAATCTTGCTCAAAATTGTATCACATAATCTAATTATATAGAAAAAAATGGTTTTTTTGTTGGAATTGGACAATACAGTTTTGAGCAAAATTGTAATTTCTTATTATAAAGTTGATATGGAATGTGTGAGTGTTTTATCACCATATTTATATCATGTGCACCTTCTAACTTATTTAGGTAAATAAGTCATTATGGTAGTTGCATGTTTAAATGCATTTAAGTGAAAGGACACCATATGTGACATCTCCACTTTTATCATATATCTATTTACACATGTTAAATGTGGTCCTGTCCAAAATTATTTTAAGTAAGGATGCTTGTCACTATTTTTTCATGAGAGATTATGAGAAATGAACAAGTAGCTAAAGTGATAAAGTTATAATTTTTCCTAATGTTGTATTGCATATAGGATTAGAATATTAACATTATTATATTATTTGAGTAATACAAATGATATTTTGTCCTAAATTTCTTTTGTCTTACAGTGTTTGTCTAGGTTCATGTATGATTGTATCTGTTTCAGTAGACGACATAAAATATGTGATCCTAGACTCCATTTTGATCATAACTCTTTCACTAAGGGCATTGAAGATATGATCCTACACTTCATTTTGAAAGATATATCAAATTTTAATTGTGTATGTGGAACTTATCAAATCTCTTCTTAAAAGTCTAAAATAAAATCACTGCTTCTCTTTAGATCCATGTTTGATGATTCATGAACAAATTGTCTACACCTTGTTATTCTCGGGTGGAAAGAGGGTGTAGTGTGCAAAATTAGTCATTTCACTATATAAGGAAGATAAAGTTTCTAGATAAACAATTGTTGAATTTATCCCCTCTCAAAAAGATTGATGAAAATCAAAAGTTTTTCATTGAATTTATCTAAGCATTCATTGTGATTCCTACAATGATCCTTGGTACTGCCCATGCAAAGGATATGATTCTATATAAAACTTTGCCCATCTTGTAAGGTTATATGAATCTTAATTTGTTCACTCGTTGATAGTATTGAGAATTTAAAAACATTTGTGTTATATATAGTAGTTTATATATTTCATTATTAGAACCATATTAGTTATTCTAATTTTAATTGATGGAATTTGTACATGTAGAAAAATGATGTAAAGGATCTTTTCCATAGTAATGTGAAGAGTATATTTTTTAGCACAAAAACCTTGATATAACTAAGTAAATTACTTTGGGTATGTAATTATGTAGGCTAAGGAAATTTTAATAACTAAAATATTAAAGATAATAGAAGAAAGAACGAACACCCAGTGGTAGTCCATATTGATATGTTGGGACAAGTCCTTCAAAAAATGGTAACACACAAAAAATTACTTTGTTGTCCATCACAAATGGAAAATTTCATGCACTTTTCAACACAATTTTCGTGTGATTAGTTTCCTCCTCAATCTTTCACATTTCATATAGATATGTCTTATTTCTTACAGTTTTGGTTATTTCATGCATTTTCTAGCATGTTTCAAGTTGTTTTAGGATTCACGCCCTCTTTGTTTATCATATCACACCCTATTATAATAAGTTAAAACTTGATGTGTCGCAAGTTTTCTTGCATATGTTATAGGTTAAGTAGCATAGTAATTGCCCACATAAGCAAGAAAGATTTTAGGAGTAGTGATAGTATTAGGAAAATATTGATGTGAAAAGATGATCAAGAGTTCTCATTCTATATTTCAAATCTATCATTTATACATAGACAGGAGAAAAATTGTTTTCCCAAACTAATGAAAATTGAAGTAGATAGATTTCTTCTAACCCACACATGTCTATAATGTGGACTAGGAGGTGACATGAACTTCAAAAGGTAGACCTTACGAAAACAACATAGACATCACATATATGGTAAAGACACATATTCATTTATGTTCATCCAAAAGTATCATCACTACCTATTTATTCTCAATCCAACAATCCATTGCTCCATCTCCTCAAACTACCAGAATGTATAAAATTAAATAAAAACTTATTAAACGCCACTTATTTTTTTTAAATTGATCATACATTGTCAAGTAATCCAATGCCAACCATAAAATCATTATTCTTTTACAAAATTATCAACATGTATAATCTTCTATGTAATTATATATACATTTGAAAGACCTCTGGTTCTCAAACTTAAACAACTAATACAAAACTATTATCAATATTTAACCTTTAATTAATTTTAATTTCAAATAAAAACATAATTTTTCTTCAAATTTTTTTTAATATATATTTAACTTAATATACTAATACTTAAAAAAAATAGAAAATTGTTAAACACATTATTCATAAATTCTAATAATTCTATTAAATAAATATCTAACAACACTCCAACACACTTTTCTTATCTCATCAAATGTTTCCTTTCCCATAGTGTATGCTAGTTAAATTATATCATCAAATACTATACAAAGCAAATGCAATCTCTGCTGGACGCTACAAATGCCTCTTATTCCAGAACTGGCCATTTGCCAGATCTATAAAGACCCGCAGAGAGTTCCGTATAATTTAAGGAGAAGAAAAATCATGAGTCACATGCTGACAAGAAACGTGATAGTTCCGTATAATTTAAGGCGAAGAAAAGACATCACTCACACGCTCACAATAAATGTGATAGACTTTTGGAAGTTTCTATTGAAATTACAATTTTAATAAATAATTTTTGCATAATTGAAGTATTACACGAGTTTTCAAAGTGTGGAATTTATTTTATTTTATTTATTTATTTTTTTTAAATAACACAAATCAAAAATTTATCTTAAAATTTTCTATCAGAATTTTAAATTCTAAAGTTCTAAAAAAATCTCAAAAAAACAATTTCGAAAAATATAAATATAAATGAGAGAAAATAAGCCAAAATTATTTTATATAAAAATATAAAATAAATTCAATAATGCTCCTTTTTAGGTTTTTTTGTCCAATTTAAAGAATGGATAAATTTTAGATATTTCAATATGTTATTTTTACATTGTGGGAAAATTTATTATAATTTAGTTGTTAATCTAGTAATGAGGACAACCATCTTTGCTCATTGCAAGAACAGGTTGACTCATCATCTTTATTCAAGGAAAACCAAGCCACCTAGAATAATCAATTGGTGGTCCTTAAGGGGTAGGCTTCCACTCCTGCCCATACTCTAGGTCTTGGGCCATTAACCTATTTCCCTAAGTATAAAGAAAACGAACTCTTATAAATAATTTTGCAATTTTTAATTATTTTACATATATATATCTATATATATATATAATATATATAAAAATAAAATAGTTATTTAAAATATATTTTTAATATATAAATGAATTTAATTTTGAAATTTTTTAAATAAATAAATTTATTAATTTAAATCTTTAATTAAATTAATTTAAAAATGTATTACTGGCAAATTCATAAATCATAAATGGTCTGCCCTTTCATAATTCAATTCAATAATTGTCCGTAGGGAATTAAAATTATTTCACAAATTCATAAATGGTCTGTCATTCGTTGACGGGAATCATGAAGGAACATGGAAATTCTATATTGCTTTTTACAGGTCCATCTTTTTACCCATTCAATACTGGCCCGTCTGTTTCGGGTAGGGTTTTAAAAAGCCAGATGCTAACAAATTAAATAGCCGTAGTTTAATTAGATTATTTTTTGCTTTGAAAATTATGAAAATTTTTGTAAGATTTTAATAAAATTTGGAACAATTTTTTGTAAATTGAGATTATAATTGTGAAATGATTATTTTCACTATCAAAAATAAATATAATTCAGACATTGCTAGTACAAGATTAAAAAAACAAATTATTCAGATTCTTGTCATTTTTGGCTATCCTGAGAATTCCTTCTCCACCTCTGTAAGCATTTCTTTTCAAAATAAAAACGTTAGCAGTAGTAAGGAAGTGTAGAGCTTTGCCTCTAGCCATAAATGTAATTGCTGCTGCAATAGAAAACTATACTGCAATGCCGGCAAGAGCTAACGGGTATACTATAAGGTATTAAATGCCCGGCTACATGCCTCCCCGTTAACTCTTCAACGCACTCGCGCTCGTTGATAGATAAATAAAAAATACGCCCGCGTATTAAAGAGCTAACGGGGGCATGTAGCCAGGCATTTAATGCCCTATAGTATGCTCGTTAGCTCTTGCCGTCCACTATGAATGGCCGTTTCTTGATGCGACGTAAAGTTGCTCATTGTTGAAGCAGTGTGAAAGCAGAGCAAGAAAATAGAATAACCAATGAGCAAGAAAATAGATGCAAAGTGATGGCCCTGTCCGTCACCAATGACCATGAAAGTGGGCCCAGGGAATAGTGAGATTCCATGAAGGAGCAACATGGGAACATTTTGAACGACAAATATATGAAGTGCACCACCTAATCATGTTGTTTCCCACTTATTTAGTATCAATTTTCTTTGCTTTGAAATTAACAATGGCTTAGAGGTAACGTGCACGTTAATTCAATTATTGAATTTTGAAATGTATCAATTAATATGAAAGTAGTAAATGCATAGTCAAATCTACAATATCTAGTTTCTATAGTTTAGCTCACAAGATATAAAGCGTTTAGTGTTTTGCCGCCCATTATTCACATCACGTAAGTTTAAACGTACATGAAAATGATGATTCAAAAAATGTTAAATGTACACTGATAAATTGATGAAGTGGACGTTACATTCATTTAAATCAAAGCTCTTCACGCAATCTACCTCAATTAATTGACATCCATGTCGCAATTAATTGACATTAACGTGACGAAAGTTCCCATTTCCACCTCTATAGCATTATAAATGCAATTCCTATTTCTACCTCTATAGCATTATAAACGCTATCTGACATGCGAGGGGAATAGCCATCGCCCTCTGAATGACAGCACTTGGAGAGAAAGGGGAGCAGGCACTCCATGGCTATTCCCCTCACATGTCAGATAGCATTTATAATACTATAGAAGTGGAAATAAAAACTGCCTTAACGTGACTAAGGTGACTAAGGTGACTATACTATTAAGTTAATAATTGTTATAATCTTTCTCTCCAACGCAAACGATGATTCAAAAACTGTTAAATGCAGACGATAAATTGATGAAGTGGACGTGACCTTCCTAGGTTATTTAGGTTATTTAATACTTGTAAGTACACCCTCTGCATCCAGACTACGGACACAGCACATGAATACTCACCATACCCTTCATCCAAATATGGACCATGCCATGGATGCGCATCACAATACGGCCCGACCCTTACAGTACCATGCATCATGGATGGGCATCACAGTGCGGACGACGAATTTCTTACCGCTTCTGCCTCTACCACCGTTAGACAGTCGGAACGCTACGGTATACGATACAAGATACATAACATACTCATTTAATGGGTCACTAATTGAATTTGAATTTTGGGTTTGAATTTGAAAGCCCGCCCAAATGAAATTTACAATATATGAGCGATTACCCTTAACCAATGTGTGATCGGAATATACGCCCATCCATTTTCATGTCTCTGAGCGAGATTTGGTGTTGTGTTTGCGAAAGAGTTTGGTGTTTTGCAAAGGGTTCATTCTATTTCTGTGTGTTCCACCTGCGCGGCCACCCTCCTTTTGGCATTGTGGGATTCAATATGCAAGAACGGATTCTATTCCCATATTTGTGCCCATCCCAACTCTTAATTGCAGATCAGGGGTATTCTTCTCGCTTGCGAGTCGCGACTACTCTTTGTGGCCATTAGAAGCAGAGAGATCAAGAGCGCCAAGGAGGAAATGGTTATATGGGGATTTGAGAAGATGGAACCAGAGAATGGCTCGACATCATTTGAGGAGATGGATCGAAACAATGGCTCATCATCATTCAAGGAGATTGAATCAGTTACGCCTCCGTTTCAGAGATCTTGCTGGCGGTTTGATTGCGTCAGAGTGAGGGACCACGTTTGTTTTACAGTACACACAGGAAAACATATGGAAATGGTAGTTTACACTTTGAGCGATTTGTTCGTGGCTTCGTGCTGCGCAGGTGGAGTAAATCCTGATGATGCAGGGCAAGCAACTAAGTTTGGAAAATGGCAAGAATTCAAACAGCAGGAGGTCGAGCCCTTTTCGCTGCACCCTCCGGGCATCACCGTAGCAATTGAAGGATGGCGTATATTCCGATCACACATTGGCTAAGGGTAATCGCTCATAGAAATGTAAATTTCATTTGGGTGGGTTTTCAAATTCAAATTCAAAAGAGTAACCTATTAAATGAGTATGTTATGTATCTTGTATCGTATACCGTAGCGTTCTGACCGTCTAATGGTGGTAGAGGCAGAAGCGGTAGGAAATTTCTCGTCCGCACTGTGATGCCCATCCATGCCGCATGGTGTAAGGGTCGAGCCGTATTGTGATGCGCATCCATGGCATGGAACATATTTGGATGAAGGGTATGGTGAGCATTCATGTGCTGTGCCCGTAGCCTGGATGCAGAGGGTGTACTTACAAGTATTAAATAACTTATAACGGTGGAAATAGGCGTTGCATCTTTTCTTCGCCTTAAAGTTTCTTGTCAGCATGTGACTGATGATTTTTCTTCTCCTTAAATTATACGGAATTCTTTGCGGGTCTTTATAGATTTGGCAAATGGTCAATTTTGAAATAAGAGGCATCTGTAGCGTCCAGCAGAGATTGCATTTGCTTTGTATGGTATTTGATGATATAATTTAACTAGCATACATGAGGGGAAAGGAAACGCCTAAGTGAATAAAATGTTTTTAGAAAGATAAGAAAAGTGTGTTGGAGTGTTGTTAGATATTTATTTAATAGAGAATCATTAGAATTTATGAATAATGTGTTTAAAAATCTTTTATTTCTTTTTTAAGTATTAGTATTATTAAAGTTGAATGTATATTAAGGAATGTATATTAGTATTATTAAAGTTGAATGTATATTAAGGAAGGTTAAATATTGATAATAGTTTTGTATTAGTGGTTTTAGTTTGAGAACCAAAGGTTTTTCAAATGTATATATATGATTACATAGAAGATTATACATGTTGATAATTTTGTAAAAGAATAATGGTTTTATGGTTGACATTGCATTACTTGACAATGTATGATCAATTTAAAAAAAAATAAGTGGCGTTTAATAAGTTTCTATTTAATTTTTATACATTTCTGGTAGTTTGAGGAGATGGAGCAATGGATTGTTGGATTGAGAATAAATAGGTAGTGATGATACTTTTGGATGAACATAAATGAATATGTGTCTTTACCATATATGTGATGTCTATGTTGTTTCCGTAAGGTCTACCTTTTGAAGTTCATGTCACCTCCTATTCCACATTATAGACATGTGTGGGTTAGAAGAAATCTATCTACTTCAATTTTCATTAGTTTGGGAAAACAATTTTTCTCCTGTTTATGTATAAATGATAGATTTGAAATATAGAATGAGAACTCTTGATCATCTTTTCACGTCAATATTTTCCTAATACTATCACTACTAAAATCTTTCTTGCTTATGTGGGCAATTACTATGCTACTTAACCTATAACATATGCAAGAAAACTTGGGAAACATCAAGTTTTAACTTATTATAATAGGGTGTGATATGATAAACAAAGAGGGTGTGAATCCTAAAACAACTTGAAACATACTAGAAAATGCATGAAATAACCAAAACTGTAAGAAACAAGAAATATCTATATGAAATGTGAAAGATTGAGGAGGAAACTAATCACATGAAAATTGTGTTGAAAAGTGCATGAAATTTTCCATTTGTAATGGACAACAAAGTAATTTTTTGTGTGTTGCCATTTTTTGTGTGTTATCAGAGATTCATCTGGCCGTCTATTCGGTCCCTCCTCCAAGCAATCTAGTCATTTCCTTTGATTGGAATCTACTAGGGAGACCTCGCCTACCATCTAATGTACCATTCTGAATCATAGTACAAGCTTACATAATGGTCATGGTTGGTACTATCATAGATGAAGGGGCCTCCATGAGTATCCTTTCCTCCACTGCTTGGAAAGCGCTTGGTTCGCCATTGATAGGGCAGCAGAAACAATTTCCTAAGGATAAAGGATATAGCCTTTGTGGTCTCCCAATATATACTAGATGATATGTGGGAGCACAAGTCCATATTAGAACTTGTCGTATCAAAGAGGAGGAATCACCCAACCTACAATGAAAGTGATAGTTACTAGGCTTTACGACGCCAGAATACATCTCTAGCCTAGACTTCTGGATGTTGTGCGTTAGGTTCCAAAGCGTTTTTATGTTCATTGAGGCTTATTTTACAGTTGATCTTTCTTTAAAAGTTTTCTTTTAAGGTTTACCGTGTGATGTAGATATATAATTTCTAAATATGCAATCTAAGATGATAAACAGTCATTTACTTTCTTTTTGCAATGAAAATCCTAGCTACTAAGGAAAGAGAAGTAAAATTCTTTCAACATAGAGCAGAGAGCACACACTAAGATGCATTATCCTAAATCAATTTCCGCATGCAGTCTAAATGCAAATGCACATGCATGTATTTGTTTTCCGCTTTCTTAATGTGTGAATGACAAAAAAAATGCTAAGTACAGATCTGAACTATTTTTCTTTCAAAGTGATAGTACTTACAATTTTTTTTTCAAAAATGGAAGGAAGACTAAGACGACACTTTGTGATTTCGAATTCAAAAAACGAAAGGAAGACTAATATGACACTTTGCGATTTCAAATTCAAAAAATGAAAGGAAGACCACTTTGCGATTTCGAATTCAAAAAATGAAAGGAATTCTAAGACAACACTTTGCGATTTCGAATTTGAAAAATGAAAGGAAGACTAAGAGTGACACTTTCATTTTCAAATTTAAAATTGCTTTCAACACTTGAAATACTATTAATTCAAATCAAATACAATGGCAAAAGTGTAATCGACTATCAAAAAGAGGAAGACTTTACGACACTCTTTTCTTTGACTGAAAACGACACTTGCAACACTTTCAAATCAAAAGACGACAGTTCGATTAAGCTACTGTTTGCAAAGGAGAACTGTAAATGATGAAAAATACATAAAAACATTCCCAATTCTTTATCAATGGAGGATGAATAATGCAAAGGAAGGGAGTTCCAATAGTGATATACTGATCATAGACAACAAAATTACTGAATAAAGCTAAAGACAATAGAAAAAACCAAAATTTGGAGGCAGAAACAGTCTCACCTAATCATCACACCTGTAACACAGGGAAACAGGGATGCATCTCACCTACAACACACGAGTGTTGGGATGCATCTAGACTGCCAATGAGAGATAGTGTGATGGTCCAGGGACGAGATTGAGCTTGATTTTTGCTCACAGTTTGCAGCTTAGTTCAGGGATTTAGGCTGAGCTAATGATAGTCAGTAAACACAAAGTACAAGGGCTGATCTAATGAGGTTACTTGAGCTACCACCAGGGCATTTAGGATGTTTACAAGTTAGATGTTCAATTCATAAACTAACCCGGAGATTGACTGAAGTAGCGTTGATATACTTTGCAGTTGCATAACAAAAGCAGTTCGAAGGCTAGCTGGCTTAACTTCAGGCTCCGTCTGTAGTTTATAAAGCAAACACATAGAAATAAACAAACAAACTATTCGCTATCCAGTGGAGTCACCATTTTGTTATCGGGAAAACTAGTGTCCATTCAGAGCTGTTGGTCCCACTAAGATGGGTAGCTATGTTAGAAACAAACAAACTAAAGTTACTTGTGTTTTCCTTTATGAGAGATAGATGAGAGAGAAGTAGAGAGTACCAACCTCAGTCTTTCGCTTGGGTCCTTGCTTGTTTCCTCCCTCCTTTGACAGAGCTTCTCTACTCCTTCCTTACTTGTTCCGCTTCAAAGAACACTTGTAGAGTAAAAGCAGCATAATACCATCAAATCATAGAGATCTATAACCATAAACAATATAGGATCAGATGTATATTAACCATACAAATGCATATATCAATACAAGATTCAGAAATATACAAGAATATGGAGGAAAACTCAAATAGCTTTATTGATAGAGTAGTTAAGAAAGAGACGATTACAACCCATTGGTCTGACCCAGCACCATCCTCCTAGCATGAAAGCCCTCTTCACTCAGAAAGCTAGATCACCCAACACTATGAGTTTCACAGAGAACCAACAACACTTCCTTACAAAATACCAAATTCTAGCCTCTGGATCTCTAAGATGAGGGATCCATATATAGATATTTTGAAGGTGGGTGAGTCAGCTTCTGGGATTTTGATTAGTGTCATTATTCTATAGTTCTTGGTTCCACTTGGAGATTTCATGATCTCTTACTCATCCCTGGGTGAATTCAGAGAGGCAAGTGTCAAATGGGTAGTTTCTAGAAGATTCTCTGGGTTTCCACCTAGCCAACTGCCTCTGCCATTTGTCTGCTCTCGCTCATCGAACCCTACAGAAGGGCTTTTTAGTATGCATCACACTTTATGCATGTAGCAGGTGAGATGCATCACACCCTTAGCACTGAGCAGTCAGTATGGTCCAGTTTTGACCAGTTCTAAGTAGTTTTTCAGGGAGAACTTCTGGGAGATGATGTAATCAGCTGACCTTGTTCCTTTAGGGTATGAAACAATAGTTTTAGGGGCTTAGAAGCCCTCGGTTTATGGACATATGAGATTTCGGTTTGAGTTCCCAAATATGTCTATAACAAATATGTTTAAAAATGCAAACTCCAAAATTTGAGAATAGAACAAGATTGCAACGTAAACATCTGACGTTATTGTTAACCACTACGCAAAGTTAAGGGTTAATGTAAATGTTCATAACAAGCTAATACAAGTAAACTAGAACAAAAAATTGAAGTATCAACCCGAATGTCATGAAAAAATAAATAAATCACTAAACAGGTATTTACCTCATTCAGAGTTAGCGGCCATAGCTGAATCTCCATATACTACTATGTTGTACATAATCTACGACTGCGGACATAAGTATCTTCCCTAGGCTTGGTGGGCTGACCTAGAACAACAAAAAGACAAAGAAGCTGATGTTTTCCTTAAATTAAATAGATAAAGGGATGAAGGCTACCTATAATATGTCGTATGCTTCGCTCCTTCCTTGGCTTGTATGCTCCAATCCTAGCTCAAACCACTATAGTTAGAACCTCCACAATTAGACAACACAAGCCAATGATCTACGATATCTCTATAGCATCATCTAATCACTTTATTCAATAGATCAAAATGGTATTGAAATATATGAAAACATAACATCATATATAGGAAAACAACGAACTATTTGCATTAATAGAAATGGAGTGAGTTACAACCAAAAATAGGTGTTGATCTTGTAGAAGAGCTCCTCTAAGTTGACTTGTCCTTTCCTTTCCACAAAGTGCACCTATAGTCACCCTAATGCATGGAATAATATCTCTCACATCAGCAGCATAAGGGTAGAATCAATCTCCAAAAGCAAACCCCTTACCTATGGATGGCTATAAACATATAGATGAGGGAGGTAGTTCATGAATTGTTATCCTTTTACCAATCTAGGCTTGAGATCCACTCTTGATGGGACGATGAGCTCAAGGGATAAGGGATGAAAACTCCAAGGTAGGATAGTGTTATCGGGAATAGTGTCCACTCGGATGCTGCTATTCCCACTAAGACTGGTAGCTATCTTAGAAACAAACAAGTAAAGTCTACTTTTGTTTTCCTTTATGAAAATAGATAAGAGTGGAACAAAGGATACCAACCTTAGTCTTGCGCTTGATTTCCTTGTTTGATTCCTCTCCTTCCTGATAGAGCTTTTCCGCTTCTTCTTCGTCTACCCAGCTTCAAAGAGCACCTGTGGAATCAAAGCAACATACTACTATCGAAGCAACAAAGATCTATATTCAGAAATAACATAGGACCAGATATGTGTTAACCATACAAATGCATATATAATGAACATACAAAATATGGAGGAAAACTGAAATAACTTTATTAAGATCAAGAGTAGCAAGAGGATTACGACCATATGTTCCCGACCAACATCATCCTCTAGTGAGAAAGCCTTCTTCACCTCAATAAAGCTTAATCACCAAAATATGAAAGTTACACCAGAAAAAACCAAAAAACACTTCTACTATAAGATACAAGATTCAGCCCTCTGGATCTCTGTGATGAGGGATCCATATATAGATGATGGTAGGGAGGTGATCATCTTTGGGGTCTTGATTAGTGTCCTCTCTCTGATAGTTCTTGATTCCACTTGGAGAATGATGATCTCTTACTCATCCCTGGTTGAAAACAGAGAGGCAAGTGTCAGAAGGCAATCTTCTGGAAGATTCCATGATCTTCCACCTCGCAATTTGTCCCTGCCATTTGTCCATTCCCAACCATCGCACCCTACAGAGGGGCCATTCAGTATGCAACGCACCCTTTACACTGGGAAGGTGATATGCATCGCACCCTCTGCACTGGGTATTCAGTATGGTCCAGTTTTGATCATTTCTGAGCAGTTTTTTGTGGAGAACTTCTGGGAGATGATGTAATCAGCTGACCTTGTTCCTTTAGGAAGTGAAGCAACACTTTTAGGGACTTAGGAGCCCTCAGTTTATGGACATTTATGATTGGGGTTGTAGTGCCCAAAAATGTCTATAATAGATAGGATAAGATTCAATACTTTTATCCAAGGTAAATAGTTACAACATATCCTGGACGTTTTTGGAAAAGGAAACTTCGAGATTCTTTTTGTTTTCCCGAATTTCTAGAATCAACACACCCCCAATAATAAGAAATTTGTAGGTGATCAACACAGGCGCATATTAGGACAACTTGGTAATAAACACTGGCCAATGAGGGGCCAGGGTGCGTTGGTCCTAGAAATGACTAAAATGAGGCAGAAACTCAAGGATATGAGAGAGGCATACATAGGGCTTTGTGTAGCGAGGAGTGACATTTTGGAAAGCTCCCAAGTTGGGAGCTTTTTTAGGAGTGATTTTTTATAATATATATATATATATATAATATATATAATATATATATTATATATATATATATATTATATATTATATATATATATATATTTTTGATGCATATATGTCAAAAAAACTTGTAGAATGATGAATTTGTGATAAAAAACACAAAAACAAGGACTAAACCATATAACATCATTCATCTAGTAGTTATAATCTTCATCAACCACAAGTCGATGAATTACAAGTCCTCATTTATATAGCATGTAAGGGCACACATAACCAAAATAACATCAAGTGAAATCCATCTCTTAACTAAACATACATCAACAAATAGGCTTTGGATGGCCTCTAGCATCCAAAAAATCATGCCACAACAAATACCTATATATCATCAAAATCATTGCCTATATTGGAATCCTTATCATTAATATCACCCTCTAAGCATTAACATAAGATAGAAAAAATGTAGCACGTCAAGTAAAGATTTTGTTTGAGTGATAGGTACATTTTTAGTAGGGTCATGATAGAGGAGTTTGACAACCAATGGCACTAACATCAAGGTACATAGAGGGCTTGGTTCTCCTGATTAAATACGAGTTCCATACCCTAGTACATGAAAAAATCCAATGGAGACATTGCAATCCCCCCAATCTCAAAATCCTGAAAAACCAATAAGTTTGCTGGATTTTGAGTGCAATCTAAAATTCTACTTTCTCTATATGAAATCTAAGGAAGTCAGAACCACTCTCAAACATCCTGAGTCATTTCATGGTAATGTTAAAAATTTAATTAAAATGATGAAAATGAAAGATAAAGGAGAATGTCACTTTTACTTTAAAGATTTAACATTACCATGAATTGCATGTCAATATTGGGGCCATAAGTTTGAATATTAGATTACTATGGACCTAAAATTACCATAGATTTTTCTTTCTCCCTCCCACTCTCGATACTCCCACAATACTCCTGAACCTCTATTTCTCCATCCCACTTTTTTTTGCCTATGCATGGTCAATTTATTATATAAACAATACTTTATAATACACATATTTGTACACAACATATAAAAACCATTTAACCCTCTCTTATATTCTCAATATCTTATATCATTTTTTCCTCATTTTTTATGCCCCAATATGAACATACGTGATATGGTATTACTTTGTGAGTGAAGCCCCCGTGACCATGATAAACCATGGTTAACAATGTTTATTTTAGGGTTTATAATATTTATCTTAGGGATTATATAGATTGGGTTTATATTATTAATCCCTTGTGTTTATAATCCCAATATGGCTGATTTTCATATTGAGAAAATCTTTGTCACAATGTGATGTTGGACCATGGTTGGCCATGGTTGAGCATGAATATAAACCGAAGGGATTCATATTGCACCTAAGGATTAATATATAAATCTTATGAATAATATTATACCCTAAGAATGTGAACCCTTTAATTCTTAAACCCAAGGGATTGATATTATAAACCCAAAAGAATAATAAACCCAATGGAGTAATACTAAAAATCCAAGGTAATAATATTAAACCCAAAGGATTAATGTTGTAAACCCATTTATGAAAATCAACAATGGTCAACCATGTTTATTTTAGGGTTTATAATATTTATCTTGGGATTTATATACCTTGGTTTTATAATATCCATCCCTTTGTTCAATATTATTCACAAGTTTTATAATATTAATGCTTGGGTTCAATGTAAAACCGTTGTGTTTATAATCATGGTAAACCATGGTCTCAATATGAAAATCAACGATAGTCCAACGTCACATTATGACAAATATTTTCTCAATATGAATATCAACCATGGTGCAATGACGCATTGTGAAAAATATTATCTCGATATGAAAATCAATCCTGGTCAACCATGGTCTAATGTCACATTGTGACAAATATTGTCTCTGTAGAATCCAAAGATTGTCCTACCATGACATTCTTTTTGCCTAACGATCCTCTCTTTTCCTATATATTTACCACCTAAATAAAGCCATATCCACTAGGTTTTGATGAAGGTATGTAATAATATGTCTTCTTGTTCATATTTAACTTTATACCCTATTGTTTTGTTAAAGTTTGCAATTGGCTACCGAATCAGTCTGTTTCCGCAACTAATCCAGGTTTATGTAGCTATCTCCATTGTTTTCAAGGTTCTAGAGTTCCAGGTCAGTAGGGAAGGGTGCAGATGGGTAGAGGATGGCTCCCTCATGGATCCCTTCATATCCCCTCGAAACTGTTCGCTAAGATAAGCACCAGAGATCACGGTCAAACTCAAAGTCAATTGCCGGATTAATGCAGAACAAAATTTGAGATCGATTGAAACCTTATCATTTTTCTTTCGGAATAGCAAAACGAAGGTTTAGCAATAGAATTTTAGATAGGATAGAGATATTAGGCTTGAATTATTCATGCAGTTATGCCAAGAGACCTGCTATAAAACTTATGGCTGCACTGTGATTTGGGTGCGCACCAAATGATGTAATTTTGAACAGTTTGTGAATTCCATTTGAGTAGAATTGGTTTTGTGTGTATGCGTTGTGTTGGTTGGAAGCTATGAACTGCTATGTGGAGGGCCCCTACAAACAGTGAAAGGTTTTAATCAATTGCAATACAATTTCCTTTCATTCTTCAAATGCGTTGTTTTGTGCGAAAATGCAACATAATGATTTCGCCACCGAGTTGTTATTTGCATAAGTACTTTCATTTGCTTTATACCTAGTTTAGTTTGTTATTTAATCTGGTTTATACCTGGTACAACATGGTCATTTCATTTTCTTATTATCTAGCATAAATGAAGTGTGTTTAATTCATAATATAGATGTTGATTGGGTTATTTTGTTTGAGAAAAAATCGAATAAGTAAAAGAGTGAGAGTTCTCTCGTAAGCAATTGAGTTCAAATAGTATTTCTTCATAATTGATAGAATAAGTTTCCTTTTTGCACTTAGTGAATTAGAAGTTACAGCATAAAGATTCAGGATAAAAAATCCCAAAACAATCTGATACAAGTAGGATCACTCTCATATCATCTGCAAACTAATTAGATAGAAATTAACTCCTAGGAAACTTAGCCAACATCTTTAGGAATTATGTCACTAATATAATTGACAAACACCACCTCCATATCCATATTAAGTTTATATTCTAACAAATACATAACGACCTAATGAATAACTTCTAAGCACATATTGTGCACTTGTACTTCATCAGTCTATGCACCCTGGTTGACAATTTATGATTAACATTTCAAGTACATTGAATTGACCAAACAAGTTGGCTCCATTGTCAGGGAAGTACGAATAGAAGTTAAAAGAAATAAATTGAAACATGATATGCGTAGGGATAGAGACTCTAGAGGTAGATTTGTAGGGATAGGAAGAATTTTAATTCCCACAAATCCACTCACTCCACCTAGACCTCGAGAAACCACACTGCCTACTCAAACCTGAATTCTTTTTAGAGGTCGACAAAGGCTTCTTGAAATTTCAAGAACAAAAATCTAGTCGAGGACTTCACCAACTTCCTCTACTGAAGCGGTAATTGAGGAAGATCCTACATCCCCAACTACAGGAGTAATCTTTCTATCTTCCACCTTGAGCAAATTTTGGGAGAAAAATTAGAAGTTCCTAGTGAAGAAGAGGAATTGGAAATGTATTCTGATCCACCATTAATAGAGGAACCAGAAAGATTAGAAGAACACTATATTATCTCTGAAGAATCTATCATGGCTGAAGAAGGAGAAGGAGAAGTACACAATGTCCATGGCAAAGAAGATAGGATTGGAGGAAGAGGAAGTGGTAGAGGTAGAGGTAGAGGAGGGGGTAGAGGCAGAGGAAATCAAGATCCTTCGGGATTCCCTATTCTTGATGAAGATACAACCCTCACAATGAAAAATTTATCACCATCAACTCTTCCTAACTTCCACGGGAAAAGAAACGAATATCCAGAAACATTTCTCTTTGAATTTGAAGTATTATGTAGATCATATGACTGTGTACATGATGCTCAAAAGTTAAAATTGTTCATTGCTACATTGAAAGACTCAACACTAAAATGGTTCATGAGTCTAGGAGTGCATTCTATAACAACATGGGGACAAATGAAAGAGGCTTTCTTAGGCAAATATAGAGATTATTGTATGCCTAGTAACCTTAAGGATTAAGTCTTCAAAATGACACAAAAAGAAGATGAAAATCTTGAAGACTTGGTAGAAAGGTTTGTTTATAATGCTAAGAGAGAAAAAATGGATAATTTGGATGAAGAAACCTTAAAATCTCTCGTACTTAGAGCCGTTAAAGATGAATGGATCAATCTCCTTAACCTAACTAGGAAAGGAGATATTTCCCAACTACCATTCGAAGATATTTGTGATTTATGTGTACATATCTCAAGGGGTAAAGCATGAGTTGGAAGGAGTCCTAGAGACCCTCTCTTGTCAAGAATTAACAAATCTACAACTGGGACAGTCAATAGGGCAGAAATAGGAAATTTGCTTGACACCTTCAAAACAGATATTTTAGGGAGCCTAAGTGAGCAGATAGACACCCTTAAAATACAAAACAAGCAAAATTTCGAAATTGCTGCATTATCTATCTTCTGTCCCAAATGTCAGAAAAAACATTCTCTAAGAGAGTGTCCCTTAGACTCAAAAGCCATAGAAACTTGTGTCATATGTGCAGATAATCATGATACAAAGGAATGTCCATCCTTACCAGGTCTGAAGGTCATATTCAATGATGAAGGAATCTTAGAACTAGTGGACCCTCTCTACATTATAGCCAAAAGACCATGGCAAAACCCCCAACCAAATCAATCACAAGGATTTAGACCACAAAATTTTCCTAGTCTTCACAAAATAATTGAAATTCAACCTGGTAGCCTTGGGCTCTACCACAGTCACAACCTTGGAATGAAGGATGGAAAAATCCTTATGGAGCCTATGCTCAATATCAACAGTACTCACCATCTTACCTTCCACCACAATTCTTACCCCTATCTAATCAAATTCCTCAAGCTAATCAATTGCCACAAGTTTGAGTTTAGAATCAAAAGCACCAACTTTCCCTACCATTTCCAAAAAAATCAAATCAACTTCCCACTCAACCACTTCTGAATCCTAATAATAAAATACCACAACAACTAGTGTACAACATGGAGGGTCAGAATCCTCAAACTTATGTAATAACTCCACTAGACCTAAACAATGTCCAATTAAGGTCTGGAAGAGTATTACCAAGAAAACCTCCTATTGTCATTCAAGAAACAAGATTTGATCCTCAAAAACACAAAAATCAATCAGAAGAAGGGGATACTTCTCTCCCTCAAAAAGAAAATAAACAAACAGAAGAAATTCCAATAAATACTCCTATCACAGAACAACCCTCGATATCAGTTAACCACCTTTCCCAGAAAGGTTGAAAATAGATGAAGGAGTAGAGAAACAAATTGCCTTGCTTGATTACAATATGATGGATGAATAGAGAAGTGTTTGTATTAAGATTCCCTTATTACAAGCCATAAAAGAAATACCAATTTTTTCAAAAAAAATTGAGGAATTAAGTACACAAAGATTAAGGAGAAGAAGAAAATATATAAAAATAATTCAGTTAGTTGGAAAAATTACAGACATTATAATGGGGAAATCGACAATTCAAAAATATTTAGATCCAAGAAGCCCCATTGTAAAAATTCACATCAATGGAACTGAAATACCAAACACATTAATTGATCTACGAGTAGCCATAAACATAATGAGTAAACAAGTTATGGACACACTTAGGCTTCCTAACCTTCTGTACACACCAACCTCGTTGCAATTAGCAGATAGGTTTGTTATTAAACTAGATGGTGTGTTGGAATATGTTTGTGTCTCCTTAGATTCTTGGGAATATCCTGTTGATTTCATGGTTTTAACACTCAAGAATAATTTAGGAGGACATCCATTAATTCTAGGAAGGCCTTGGTTGGCTACAACTGATGCTTTCATTGGCTATAGATCAGGCGATATGTTTATCTCAGATGGAAATTCCACAAAGAAATTTACATTATATCGTCCTGCAAGAACAACAATAGATATAGAAACTGAAGAATGGATAGAAGATGAAGAAGATATACAACCTGTTTTCACTACTGAACAAGTAAAGGAGGAAGACCAACTTTTAAATTTACTGGAAAATAATGAATCTTCCTCACATTATGATCGTAATCGAAATGAGTATCTCTCATCTAAACAAGTATCATTTCTCTCCATGGAAAATTTTTGGAATTCCTCGATAGAAATCTTTCCGGGAAAAACCTTGAATGTTAATGAAACCCTGGAAGAAGTGCAAAAGAATCAATTGATAGAACTTTTACAAAAACATTCTTCTGCTTTTGCATGGGAATACACTAGCATGAGATGGATTGATCCAAAAACATGCATACACCATATCTACATTGAACAAACTGCAAGACCAGTTAAACAACCTCAACGAAGAATGAACCCAAACCTAAAAGAAATTGTTAAGGAAGAATTGCAGAAACTGTTAAATGTAAATTTCATCTATCCAATATTCGACAGTCAATGGGCTTCACCTCTAGGAATTGTTCCTAAAAGGAATGGAAAATGGAGAGTATGAATCAATTACAAGGAATTAAACAAAGAAACAATAAAAGACCATTTTCCATTACCTTTCATAGACCAGGTCTTAGACACTTTAGTAGGGAAAAAGTAATTTTCCTTCTTGGACGGGTTTAGTGGATATAACCAGATTCAGGTATCCCCTGAAGATCGAGATAAAACCACATTCACTTGTCCATGGGGAAGTTATGCCTACCGAGTACTTCCCTTTGGGTTATGTAATTCTCCAGCAACATTCCAAAGAGCAGTCCTCAGCATTTTCTCTGACCTTATCCATGATTGTGTGGAAGTATACATGGATGATTTCACAGTCTATGGGGATTATTTCAATGAAGCACTGGAAAATTTAGAAAAAGTCTTAATAAGATGTAAAGAAACAAATATCTCACTAAGCCATGAAAAATGCTTCATGATGTTTAATAAAGTAATTGTTTTAGGTCACCATATTTCAGGAGATGGAATCAAAGTAGACTCATCTAAAGTTGAAGTCATTTCTAAGTTATCGGTGCCAAGTTGTCAAAAGGATGTTAGAAGTTTCTTGGTTTTACTGGATACTATAGAATATTTATAGAAAACTTCACAAAAATTGCATCCCCACTCTTTAAACTACTCACCAAAGACTGTGAATTCAGCTGGGATTTCGAATGTCAAGCTGCCTTTGAAACTTGGAAAAAGAGAATTTCTGAAGCACCCATCTTAAAAGGACTTAACTGGAAATTTCCTTTCCATATCTCAAGATGCTTCAGATTCAACCTTAGGAGTTGTGTTAGGACAAAAGGATCTTACTCCTTATTCAATCTATTATACCAGTAAAAATTTAACTCCTGCAGAGTTAAATTATACTGTAACCGAAAAGGAGTTTTTAGCTGTAGTTCATGCCATTAACAAATTCATACATTATATAACTGGCTATGAAACCTTTGTTCACATAGACCATTCTACCATTAGATAATTAATGAATAAACCAGTCACCAATGGAAGAATAACTAGATGGCTCATACTTTTACAAGAATTCAACATAACCATTCTAGATAGACTAGGAAAATAGAACACAATTGTTTACTTTCTAGCTAGAATACAAAATGAAAATAATGATCAACCAGTAGAAGACAAACTTCCCGATGAATATCTTTTTGCAGTATCTACTAAATCACCTTGGTATGCAGATATTGCTAACTATTTAACCACAGGAAAAATGCCATTTCATTTGTCTCATAGAGAGAAGAGAAGAATAGTTCACAACAACACATCTTATTTGTGGATAAATGAAGAATTATATAAGAGAGGACCAGATCTCATCATCAGAAGATGTGTTTGGGAGGACGAAATACTAGAGATACTAAAAGCTTGTCATGATGAGCCATGTGGAGGACATTTTTCTGACAGGAGAATTGCTTACAAAATATTGCTTTTAGGATATTATTGACCTTCCATTTTCAGGGATACCAAGGGATATGTTCAAATATGTGACAATTGTCAAAGAATGGGAAAACCTACTCTTTCAAATGAAATGCCACTACAACCACAGGTACTTATCAAGCCATTTGAAAAATGGGCACTGGATTTTGTTGGACCAATCAGCCCACCTTCAAAGCAAAAGAAGTATATTCTGGTATGTACTGATTATGTCACTAAATGGGTAGAAGCTAAAGCACTTCCTTTTTCTACTGAAAATACTGTAGTTTCATTTCTTTTTGAGGATATTTTTACTTGTTTTGTTGTCCTAAGAGAAATTGTAATAGATCAAGGGACACAGTTCACATCCAGACTAGTGCAGAAGCATGTGGACCAAGACAAGATAAAACATCGAAAGTCAACTCCATACCATCCACAAGCCAATGGAAAAGTTGAATCCATAAATAAGGTGATTGAGGCTATCCTTACAAAGACTGTATATCTACATAGTAAAGACTGGGTGGAAACGCTTCCAGAAGCCTTATGGGCCTACATAACTAAATGGAAGAATACTACACGGCATACTCCCTATGAACTTGTTTATGGGAAGCAAGTCTTACTTCCGATAGAGTTTCAGATCCAGACCTATAGGACAACGGTCTAGTTAGATATTGACTTGTTAGAAACCCAGAAGCAAAGGATGACACAAATAAATGAGCTTGATGAAATCAGACAAGAGGCTTTCCAGAGAACCAACTTAGTGCAACAACATCGGTCAAGATGGCATAAGTACATTAAAGAAAGGAAGTTTCATCAGGGAAATTGGGCATTGCTCTTTGATTCAAAATTCAAAAATTTTCAAGGGAAATTCCAAACCCATTGGCTTGGACCTTATAAAATTGAGAATGTCTTTGACAATGGTGCATTTAGAATCAGGACTATTGACGAAGAGAAAACTCCTCTATTAGTAAATGAACATCGACTCAAGCTTTACCAGAACACATTAACATAGATGAATTTGTTAAAATGTTTCAAGATAATTTAGAACTAAAGATGTCAAGAAGAATTCTTCTTCTTTTCCACGTATATATTATAATATATTATATAATATATATATATAATATCGATATAATATATATATATATATATATATATATATATAATATATAATATATATATATATATGTAATGTATATATATAATATTATCGATATTTATATATATATCTATCGATATATATAATATATATATTATAATATATCTATATATATATATATATATATATATATATATTGTATATGTAATATGTATAGTATATGTATATGTATAATAATATGTATAATGTATAGATATATATAATTAATATATATATATATATATATACATTACATATACATATACATATACATATACATAATACATATACATATATATATATATATAACATCGAAACAATTTTGGTTGGCACTTCAAATTTTTTTTCAAAAAGAATAATAATAATAAAATTCACTATTAAAGCCTTCTTTCTCTTAGCTGCAGAATCAACAACTTTTCGTAGCTTGGACAAGTTTCCACAGGTAAAACAAGTTTCTACAGCCTAATATTTTTTTTTGAAGTCTACAAAGATGCTTGGTGATTTTGATTAAAGGACAGTTGACAACAAGGTATCTGCAATCAAAGGACAACAAATAAGGTTAGTGAAAGAAGATCAAAGGTACATGTTGCTTTAATTTAACAATAGGGAAGGTTATATAACATATATGACTAAGAAGATATAGTACTAAAATGCAATTATTATAACCTAAGGATAATGGCCGCCTAACAAGATACCATATGCCACCACTTAAAAAGTCATGTCACGACCTGTTATGAAACCAACTCAAGAAAAGATAGATCAATGCCTTAGAATTCAGCCTCTTCGAGGGGGCAACCTCCTTTACATTACATAAATGAACAATTCTTGGATGATACAAATGAAAATACCTCCTTTCTATATATAGGAGTCCAAGGGGTCATTATATAATCAGAGCCGACATAACAATAATAATGTAAGGGCACAATAATAACAATAGTGGGCTTCTATGGGGCACAATAGTAACAATATGGGCACTACATGGGTACATCAATATAATAAGGGGGTTGTACTAATAATAATAAGGGGTTACACTAGTAGTATAAGGGCCTAACACGACCTTATTCCAAATCTGTCGAAGTAATTACCAAATCATAAGTTTAAATGTGCCTAACGGCCAAATTCATCCTTATAATCCATATGATAATCCGTTTGTTCTCCCCTATTCTTACACTCCTCTGAACTTTCATAGCCACTCCATCTTTTCGCAATCCAGAGAACCCTACCAGCTCCATTTTCCTATCAAGGTAGCCAATATTCAAGGCAAAGCATCCTTCAGAATGGGGATAATTGTTTGAACTGAGCCAGCAGGGAAGCAATTCTTGGAGGGGTACCCATAAACTAGGGAGTTGCTGCAAAGGAGACAATGGCTGCAGTTCATTGAAAAATTTAACAGCTTCCACAAGGAAGTAACCAAGACATTTGCGTGCTCATTCAATGGAATTGAGGCTGAAATTGGGGACATTAAGCTCACGATAACAAAATTTATGATTGTTGAGGCTACCGAGCTGCCAAGGAATGGAGAAAAATGGTTTAAAAATAGGTGGATTGATAGCGAGGACTGGAAGGTCTTCCTCAAGAACCCAAACATGGACACTACAGTCTACAAGAAAGGTATTCCCATCACTGCCCTTAAAAACAAATGGAGAAACTTATTACTAGTGCTTCAAAAGTTTGTCACTTGTGAGGGTAGGTTTGGGAAAAAGTATTTTTATCATGTTAGGATGATGATGCACTTCATTAAGGATCATCAGATGAACCTCCCTTATTTCCTCTTAAATAGCCCCAAGAAAATGTCTACAAATGTTAAAAAGAAAATTCAGTGTATAGAAAACACCATGTATCATCATGGCCTGATAAAAATATTGGTCGAATTTCATCTCCAAAGTATAGGGGATAACTAGGAGAGTTTCCTAGTAAGGAACCACTTTGAAGAAAAATCCCAATGAAAAAACAAGTAGAAGCAGTGCCCTCAGAGGGAGGAAGAGAACCATGGAAGTGATAAAGGAATAAGCACCTCAAACTCAGAAAGAAGTATCAGAAGAAGAGTTGCCTATAGTAAATATTTTGCAGAGAATGAAGAGGGGAAATCCCAGTAGAAAGAAACCAGCCTATGTAAAGAAGAATTCTCACAAACTAAGACCCCTCCTCTAGAAGAAAAATCAGAGAATAAAAGGAGGAAAGTGCAGAAAATACAAACCCTAGGATTGAGGAGGAGCACAAGGTTGAGAACAATCCCATAAACAACCTCAAAAACTACAGAATACGTTAATCTTGAGGAAAATGAGCCAAATGAAAAGGATCCAACTAAAAATGAGCCAACAAAGAATACTCCAACAGAGAATGAGCCAACAAAGAACGATCCAATAGGGGATGAGCCAATTGAAAGCCCTGGAAATTCTCCAATAGGGTCACCAAGATCATCACCACAACCATACAACTCACCTTTAAGAATCCTAGTGCATAGTCTAGGTATTGACCCCGCTCAGCAGGAAATATATGACTATATAGAGTCACTAGAGAGGAAAGAGACAACAACAAAGGAAACAATTTAGAGCCCTGGAGAAAGGAGCAATCAGGTAAATGAACAATCAACCTCAAATATATTAAAGCATGAGATCTTTGAACTAGAAACATTGAACTGGTACCTCAAAAATGAGAATCAAGCATTGAAGACACAGAGTGAGATCCAAATTGCAAAGAGTGACAATTTGATCCTTCATCTAAGCTTGTGGTATAAGAAAAACAAAAGGTTGAAGAAAGAAAACAGAATTATGCAAAGAGAGATTATCAATTTAAAGTACAAAATTCTCATGAATCCTAGAATGCCGATCACCACCAAAAATAAGAAAATGGAGTCATGGAGATGATAAGTAAGAGTCACAAGCGAATGACAAGGAAGAAGTGTATGAGGACATACAACATCTCTAATCCAGGGGAATGTAGAGTCCAAAGATTGTCCTACCATGACATCCTTTTTACGTAATGGTCCTCTGTTTTCCTATATATTTACCACCTAAATAAAGCCATATCCACCAGGTTTTGACGAGGGTATGCAATAATATATCTTCTTGTTCATATTTAACTTTATACCCTATTATTTTGTTAAAGTTTGCAATTGGCTACTGAATCAGTTTGTTTCAGCAGCTAATCTAGGTTTTTGTAGTTGTCTCCATTGTTTGCAAGGTTCCAAAGTTCCAGGTCAGCAACGAAGGGTGTGAATGGATAGAGGATGGCTCCCTCTTGGATCCCTTCCTATCCCCTCGAAATTGTTCACTAATATAAGCGCAGGAGATCATGGTCAAACTCCAAGTCAACCGACAAATTAATGCAGAACAGAACATGAGATCGATTGAAACCTTATCTTTTGCTTTCAGAATAGAAAAACGAAGGTTTAGCGATAAAAGTTTAGATAGGATAGAGATATTAGGCTTGAATTATTCATGCATTTATGCCAAGAGACCTGCTATAAAACTTATGGCCGCACTGTGATTTGGCTGTGTGCCAAATGATGTAATTTTGAACAGTTTGTGAATTCCATTTGAGTAGAATTGGTTTTGTGTGTATGCGTTGTGTTGGTTGGAAGCTATGAAATCTTATGTGGAGTCCCCCGACAAATAGTGACAGGTTTTAATCATTTGCAATACGATTTCCTTTCATTCTTCAAATGATCTATTTTGTGTGAAAATGCAGCATAATGATTGCACCACTGAGCTGTTATTTGCATAAGTACTTTCATTTGCTTTATACCTAGTTTAGTCTGTTATTTAATTTGATTTATACTTGGTACAACATGGTCATTTCATTTTCTTATTATCTAGCATAATTGAAGTGTGTTTAATTCATAATATAGATGTTGCTTGGGTTATTTTGTTTGAGCAAAAATTGAATAAGTAAAAGAGTGAGAGTTCTCTCCTAAACAATTGAGTTCAGACAATATTTCTTCATAACTGATAGAATAAGTTTCTTTTTTGCACTTAGTGAATTAGAAGCTGTAGCATAAATATCTAGGATCAAAAATCCCAAAACAATCTGATAAAAGTAGGATCACTCTTATATCATCTGCAAACTAATTAGATAGAAATTAACTCTTAGGAAACTTAGCTAGCATCTTTAAGAATTACGACACTAATATAATTGACAAACACCAGCTCCATATACATCTTAAGTTTAGATTCTAACAAATACATAATGACCTAATGAATAACTTCTAAGCACATATTGTGCACCTGTATTTCATCAGTCTACGCACCCTAGTTGACAATTTATGATTGATAATTCAAAGAAATTGAATTGACCAAATAGTCTCAATATGAAAATCAACCGTGGTCAACCATTGTCAATCGTTGTTAACCATGGTCAATCATGGTACACTATGGTCGAATGTCACATTGTGACAAAGATTGTCTCAATATGAAAATCAAATATGGTCAACCATAGCCTAACATTGTATTGTGACAAAGATTGTCTTAATATGAAAATCAACCATATAAACCATGGTCAACCATGCTTATGTTAGGGTTTATAATAATTATCTTAGGATTTTTGTGCCTTGGGTTTATAATATTAATCACTTGGGTTTATTATCATTCTCTTGGGTTTGTAGTCCCTTGGGGTTCTATTAATTTAAGCGTTCATTCAACCATGGTCAATCATGGTCAACCATGGTTGAATGTCACATTGTGACAAAGATTGTCTCAATATGAAAATCAAACATGGTCAACTATGGTCAACCTTAGTCTAATGTAACATTATTAAAAATACTGTCTTAATATAAAAATCAACCATGGTCAAGCATGTTTATTTTAGGGTTTATGTACCTTGGGTTTATAATATTAATCCCTTGGGATTTTATTAATATAAGGGTTCATATTCCTAGGGTATAATATTATCCATAGGGTTTAATATAAATCATTTGGTTTTATAATCATGGTCAACCATGGTCAAAAGTCACATTGTGCCAAAGATTGTCTTAATATGAAAATCAACCATGGCCAACCATCATCAACAGTCACCAACAATGGTTAGCCATTGACAACAATGGGAAACCATTGACAACTTTCATCAACCATGGTCCAAAGTCGTGTTGTGAGAAAGATTGTCTCATAATGAAAATCAATCATGGCCAATCATGGGTAATCATGGTCAACCAAGGTCAATAACTATGGTCACCTTGTGCCAAATATTATGTCATGGTCCAATGTCACATTGTGACAACCATGGTCTACCATGGTCAACGATGGTCCAATGTCACATCGTTACAAAGATTGTGTTAATATGAAAATTAACCATGGTAAAATATGGTCAACATATTTATTTTAGGGTTTATAATATTTATCTTAAGTTTCAATATTTATTAGTGATGATCCATCACCATATTTTGACAAAGATTGTCTCAATATGAAAAATCAACCATGGTCAACCACAGTCCAATGTCACATTGTGAAAAAGATTTCCTCAATATGAAAATCAACCATGGTCCAACATCACATTGTAACAAAGATTGTCTCAATATGAAAATCGACAATGGTAAACCATATTAATTTTAGGGTTTATATTATTTATCGTAGGGTTTATATACCTTCGGCTTATAATATTAAGCCCTTGGGTTTAATATTATTGCATTGGGATTTTAGTATTAGTCCCTTGGGTTTATTATTCCATTGAGTTTATAATATCAATCCCTTTGGTTTATTAATCTAAGGGTTGATATTCCTAGGTATAATATTATTCATAGGGTTTATAATATTAATCCTTGGGTTCAATATATATCCATTGGGTTTATAACCATGGCCAACGTTGTTCCAACATGTTGTAGTGAAAACACAATACCTCCGTTTTATTCTATCATAATAAAGTGAAAACATATGTAAATAACACACAACACCTATAATAAGATAATATATGAAAACTAATATCAGAGTTTTGCAGAGTGTGTGACTACTTAAAAGTTGCGATGTCTTAAAACTATTGATCTCCGAACTCTGATATCATATTTCCCTGATCTTCAATTTCCACTCCCTTCGATCGTCCATATCCCTAAACGCCTCCGATCTTCGATATCTGATAATCTAATGTGCCTCCGAACTTTGAAAACCATTCACCTCTGTCTATGATCTTTGACATACTATTCCTTTCAATAAGTGGACCTGATATGCGTATTAACATTTGTCTAATTGGAATATCGCATCCTCTCTCATATCGGAACAATTTTCAATGGCACTTATGTAAAATCTTTGATATGAATTAATCTTCTGATCACTGATTTAGTTATGAACCCGATAAAGTTATTAAAACAAATTAATTATGATTTCACATCTGCTCCCTATCGGAGCTATTGTTGGTGTCTGAGTATGAACAAATTATTCAATCCCATTTCCTACAGTAATTCATCAATCCGGGGGCGTACACTTTTCAAGGTAACATGCAAGGTATATGTAGGAGCAAGGTTACAATCTTACATTGACCAAGGATTTGTGACTAAGAAATTAAAGCATCGTTGTAACAATAATGGAAATTAAATTGCAGAAAGAAAAGCATTCACAACAATCTATGAAAATCTGTAATAGAAATAAAGAATATACAACAAGTAAAACAATATACATAAAAATGACACACGCAAAACACCTGATCAAAAGAGTGGGCCCAACTCCTTGGTTAGGGCTGTGCTTAACTCACATATTGAGAAAAATATCAGAAGGCTGGAAATTTCATTAACAAGAGTTCCACTGTTACAAGGCTCAATTCTTACATCCTCTAGCTCTCCTCGCTCTCTGAATTGTGTCTTTTAAATATACAAACACCCAAAGGAAACTTGCAACAAACTGATATCAATATTCAAGATGAGATCTGAGATATCTGTCCATCATGATTCAGCTGGAACAAGTCGAATTTGGTTATTACAATTGGGCAATTCTGGAAAACAACCGGAACAACAAATCTGCAAATATGTCCTTTGAAGAACCTCGATTTTCTCCCAATACAAACCGAATTTCTAAAAGTTGTTCAGTAGGAAACTAATTTGGTCTATTCTAAAAAAAACCCATGTCTTGGATTTTTTAGATTCACTTTCATTTCCCCAAAACGTCCAATGAAAAATGGTCGCTTCTTATGCCAGTGAGTCCCTGAGTTGGAATATCTAATTATCTGTTTAAGATCAAATCTGCAATCTGGAAGAGATCTTGGAGGCTAAAATCATGAGTGAGGTTATAACGAATGAATAAGCCAAAATCATGCATAATAATTATTAATTATTAAAAATAAATGAGATCTGATATTATTTATCCACAAGAGCATAAATGATTATGAAATTGAATTATATAATAAATTATGGTAAATAATGTGATAAAAGAATAGTGGAAATAGATGAAATAGATGAAATGAATGTTAAGAAGTGGTAATACTAATGACAAATTAAGAGCCCAACATTCCCCCAAACTGAATATATTGCATGCCCACATGCAACCTAATGCCTCTGTATAAAGGAGGGAAATAATCGTTTGAAAAATATGAGTGAATAATGCTCAGTGGTTTTTATTTTTTTATTTTTTTATATGACATTCTCCCAAACTTTTAATAAATCAAACACTCATGTTATTTCACCTCAATTGTTACTTTCAACAAAATGACGTGGAATGACATCTATGGATTAACATTTGTTGAAGCTAATGTAGGTTGAGCTTGTGTAAGTGACGCGAAAGGTGGAAGCTGTTAGATTCCTATACCAATAGGTTTCATTTTTCATGATTGACAGTGGAAGTGCTAAATATGTTCATCCATACATGCTGCAGAGGTTCCATATTTTGTATACAGACAAAGAAAATTAAAAAATGAAAAGAGGATATGCCTTAAAAGAATAATCAAAGGGCAAGAATATCAATTGGTCAGAAAAAATAGTGAAAATGAACCCCGAACCAAAGACCAGGAAAGTGGCCAATCAAAATGTCACTACTATCTTATTTGTAAATTCACCATGTGGAGGTACTGCTGCTTGTCACATTTGATGGATGGCCCAACAGTTCAAACTGGACCATGCCATGTTTAAATTTTCTGTTGTAGAATAGAGAATGCATATCTGCCCAAACAGTTCAAGCTTGGCAGATGAGTAGCTAGGTAGAGAATTTAAGGAGCCCAACTGCTTAATCTGGGCCCTTGGAAGAGATAAGGGTACATTTAGATAGGAGGACAGTCAAAAGAAAAGGAGGACAATCAAGGTTTTCTAGTTCAAGTGCACCCAATCCAAAGGAAGAAAAAATGTTAGGTGTATTAGGTTGGGTAGGCAGTTTGAGGTTGCAGAAGCAAGTTGGTAATCACTTGTGGTCTTGTCAAGAAGGACTCATCTCATTTATGGCATTGGCACCATGGCAGTTGTTTGGTGGTACAACAGTGGAAGCATGACTAATTCCCCTTTATTCCCCCAAAGATCACTTACTAACATTCCCCCAAGGACCTTGGGATTTGCCCAAAAAAGTCCAGTTTCACTCCATTTTTATTAAATACCAAGTTGACATCCGAGTTGACTTAGTGAAAAGAAGCCACATTTCTTGTGTAAAATGGTCATTCCATACTCCTTCATCTATTTAACATTTGTCCATTCATTTTCATTTCATAAAAGTCATATTAACATCTAACCCTATTATCTAGCTCCCTAAATCATTTCCCCACCCCTATTCTACAAAAAACTATATTAAAACCAAAAAAATCTAAATATCCCCTCCAAATGGCAACTATAGCCAAATAATATAAGTTCGGGAAACATTAGGTCCATTTGGGACTCTATGTTAAACCATCCGCGTTCATTAACCCTTGGGATTTATTTAACACTCGGTTAAATAAATAACCATATCAAACCCCCCCCGCACACCAACTATACCACATTAACCCCGCGCTTTATTTTATTTTGGGTTTCATTAATATTTGATTAATGAATAACCATGACCCTGAGCGCATATAAACCTATAACCTAAGGTCTAAATCCGCCCGAAACCATGCATAAATTGAAGTTTATTGTACGCGCTTTTTTGCTAAACTCCGGTCGCATCTCCCTCCCGTCTGCCGTCGGATCGCCTTCCACAGATCCGACGGTCTTATCGATATCGGGCGGCCCTCTATAGTAGTACGTTACCACCCGATGGTCGACGGTTTCATCGTTGTACACTGGGACACTTTTCCCCCTCCTATTGCATCGGGATGCCTCTGACAATTACCGCTCCCGTACCAAAGGCGATCCGATGGAAACCACTTACCGCCCTCCCCTGTTTCCTACGTCACCGCATGATGTTGCGTCCACGTTGCCTGCCACTGCCCTGTACCCGTGCCATGTCATCGGCTGATGTCACCACCCTGCCACTGTGTCATATGCCACATCATCACATATGTCAGCCGCCACGTCATCTACTGTACCCACTACACGACAAAAAGGACGTCATGATGACATCATCCAAGGAAAGCGCCAAAAGCGCCAAAAATCCAAAATTTGTTAAAAAGTCGTGAAAATGACTATTTTCTTATATTTTCATTTGTCGCGCTTACGGTGAACGTGCATGCACCTTACGACCAAATCACCTCCAGAACATCTACAGTCCATCAACCTGCAATTCGGCTCTGCAGCTCAACTCCATAGCTCGACCTGTACCTGTTAAGTACCCTCACCAGCCTCAAAAGCAGGTATTTACCCAATTTCTACTTCAAAGCCCTGTATTTTATACTTCTCTGTTTAATTGCCAAAAGAACCTGTAATTTTCTTCCAATGACGCTCCTACAAATTGCTCACTGACCTGCATACACCATTTGAGCTGCTAATTCACCACAAACCTGCAAATTTGAACTCATTCCCTCTACAAACGAGCCATTCCAACACACTGTGCATCCACATACGCCCACAAAGACTACAGAAATTGCTCAATTATTGAGTTAAAATACTCCAGCACCCTGTTTCCGTTGATTTTAACCTGTTTCCTAGAGGGGAATCCTCAGATTCCTTTTCCCTCTGCAAACTTGTGCCCCTTTGGGAAAAATTCAATTCCATTCTCTCGGCATTCCGTCCACAGAGCCTGCAATTCAACCAATTTATGTAAAAAACCTAGTCAAAGTGCTACAAATTTGTTGTACCATAAACTCTATACACTGAGGTTGGTTTGATATAAAAAATCAGTTTTCATACTCCTGACAATAGCCTTAGAGCCTAAACTCCACTTCCTATTATTGTTTACACCTATATTGCAATTAATACCAGCAGTATAAGATATGGAGACTCCAGTAACCCTGAACATTGCTCCTTTGAATGCTCCACACATGGATTTAGAGTGGCTACCTTTGGCAGACAGAGACTTCCAGATCAAGGATATGATGGGCCTTAATTCTCACCTCAAAACTGTGTGCCAATTTAGAAATAATCACAGAAATAACACTGATATTCTAGGAATTTGGCAATCCAGTATGCCCATCTATTACCTCCCATCAGTCAATGTGTTGCCTGATTTCATTCATCTATGTCATGCAAACTATGACCTGACTCTGAGAGCAATTCTCAATCCAGATGGGTCTGTGTTGTTCTATATCACTCCTCAATCCATAAATGAAATGCTGAACTTTGAGCCTCCTCAGCCTCTGGTTCCCCTTACAATGAAACTCTTGCTTGATCAGGGTGTAAGCTCTCTAGGGTAGAAATATCAAGAGTTAGTCAGCTATTTATGGATCCACAGTGCCAGTACGATCATCCTCCTCCCTATCATCAGGCCTCATTTAATGAAACAGGCAAGCTCATGGTAGATATGATTTCCTACATTCTAGGATGCAAAACAGGAGAATTTGTGGATGAGACTGTATTTCTGCTCTTAACCATATTCACTCCAGGGTAGCCCCCTGCTATCATGTATGACTATGCCACCTTTATAGCAAACAAAATATATGAACAATTCATGATGATGGAGAGAGAAAGACTGTTTAAATACACCTCCTACATTTACCATCTGCTGCTGTACTATCACCCAGATAGTTTCAAGGTTCCTCTCCGAAGATTAGACTCAAAAGGAGAGAGGATATCTGCAATCTATTGGACCTCAGTTTTCCATGAAGTCCATTGTTCTCCATACACATATTATGAGTTTATTGACCTGTTCATATACCCAGCCACTTGCCTATTAATGGTGACTCCTCCTACCAGACTCACTGCTGAAATGCAAAGAATCTTGCATCTTTCAAAGGGCTACAACATTGGTGATTGGTACTTCTACCAAAACCACACAGTGATCAGAATTTATGGGTGTGAGTTGTCCCCCTATAAGCTGCCAAGATATGTCCCCATAAGACTTTTTGTCTTGGAATATTTCAGGCAGTTCAGTAACGCAGAGTTGACTCATTTCCATGGGAAAAACAAGAAGGCACAGCTTAAAATCAGACATCAATTGGGTCCCTTTGTTTTCAACAAAAGGGAAGAAGCATGGAAAGATGCAGAAAATATGCTGAGACAAGATCTCATGTTGAAACAGAGCTTCTACTGGGCACCATATGACCCTGAACATTTCGTAATCCTTAGAAGAATCAAACACGGGCTTTCAGGATATGTGCACCAGCCAATCCCCTACATTGAAAAATATGCTAATCAACAAGAATGGGTAGAGGGCACATTAGATGATGAAGAGCTTACCGAAGAGGAAAAATTAGAGAAAGATATGAAAGAAATTGAGAAAATAATTGACCTGGATTATGTTGCACAGGTCACCTTCACACAACCTCAACCGATTGGAGCAAGCACATCAAATGCTACATCTTCACGACAACTAGCTAAAGAAACCATTTTACCTGCAGGAAAAGGCAAGGACATTGAGCACTAAGAACAACAAAGCACAATGGAAGAGCAGTAATCCTCAAATCAGGAAAAGGGTCAAGAACAAAGCCCTTTAACACAAACAAAGGCACTTGAAATCCCTGTGTTGCAAACTCCTCACAATGAGGAAAGAGGTAAAAAAAGGGATAGAACAGAGGGCACACCCACAGGGGCATCCACAGATCAGCAAGGGGAAAAGAGACAGAGACTAAACCCCTATGCTGAAGAGGAAATTACAGAAGAAACCATAGGAAATATCAGGGGTGGGGGACTTTTGAACAACAAATCCCTCCTGTTTTGGAAACATCGGCCAGCTCCTTTCAGTAGGAGCAAGAGAGACAACCAGGTGGGGAGGTTTCATCCTCCAAATAGCAGACCAGGCAAGGCTCGGATATCAAACGAGCATTCACAGAGATCAAAGCTAGAAATGAGCCAATAAGGTTTCCGCTTTACAATCAGTTGATGAGAATGGCACCAACAAATCAACAGAGGATGATGGCAGCATATGACATGTAAGAAGGGAAGATGACTCTCAGTCACTTCAGACCTACTACACAGCAGCCACAGTCAGCTGCAGACTACATCAAAACCAATCTGGAGGTCCTGGCAAAAGACATACATCCAATAGACTAGATTGAGTTACATAAGCAGGCTGGAGAAATGGTCTATTCCACATTAGCAGATAAGGCTATAATGGCCCATAGATTGCAGAATTATTTATATAATACTTCTACCCAGTTAGAGCTGGAAAAAGCCTCATCATTGGCCAAGGATAATAGGATAAAATCCTTGGAAGAAATCATTATAGAGTTGGGACATGATCCCAAAGATCCCAAAGGCACACAGGCCTTGATCAGAAAAAAGGAGGAAGACATAGCAGCACCGAGAAAACAAATGAAGCTGCCAGTTACCATACATCCTCAAACTGTAGAAGTGGTGCAACAGCAGGAAGTAGAGGATGTGGTAAGCCTGCTTATGAGGATGAACCAAAGGCTACTGGACACAAAGAAAGCATTGGAAGAGGCTCAACAAGGGAAGCAGCCTGAGTTGGCCCCTCAACCATCCCAAATAGCTCCAATAATTACAGCTCCTCCTACAACAGTGACTTCAGCAGCACCTCCCACAGATTCAACTTCAGCAGTAGGTGCCTCAACTTCCGCAGCAACTACAACAACAGCATTGCAAGAGGCCAGCTTGAGCATGGAGGCCATGATGAAAGAGATTAAGGCTCTAGAATTACAAATGGCAGAAATGAAGGAGACCAAGGAAAAGCTAGCCAAGATTGAGGCTAGTTATGATAAATCAAAGATGACAGTTGCCGAGAAGACCAGTGAAGTAAAGGACCTAGAAAACAAAATAAAGGCCTTGGAGAAAGACCTCACTCTCCATAGAACCCTGACCGAGATAAAAACAATTTTGTGGAATAAAATTGGCCAAGCTCTTGCTGATCAATGGACAGCAATACAAACCATTTTTGACCAAATAGAATTGATGGCTGTAGCTCAGTATGAAACTCATAAGGCTAGAACATTATTGGCAGATAAGCCTGAGCAAGCCAATCAATTGATTCACTTTTTGAATACTCGTACTGGTGACCAGCTGGCAGCACTGAACATCTAGAACAGAGTAGAGGCTATTGTAAGAGTCAAGAAGGTGCTGACCATGAGAAATTTTGTCCAAACTATAGAAAGAAAATGCCAAGAAATGCAGACAGAGGTAAATGCCTTTAGACAGAAGCTTTCAAATTTGCAAACCAAAGGTTTACCCAGCTTGGTCACTAGCACTGGAAGGCTGCTAAAACATGAACAGTATACAAACAGACTGAGTACTTATGTGTAAAATCAAATCACAGCATCGTCAAGTAGCACAGAAGAAGTCCCTTCCACAGGGCAGAGTTTATATGATAAACTGGAAGATTTGTTTTACATAAAGCATGAGATAGCACACCTTTTTCCAGTTTGGCCGAATTATTACACATACACTGAAGCTGATGAAATATTATTCAAATTAAGAAAGCATCAACTACCAACAGAGGAATGGTGGCAAAGCCTGCTTGGGATTCTGAAGTAATTTTAATTCTCTTCCTGTACATTGTCTGCATAACATGCAAGTTGCATTATATGGCTCGGCTACCAGAAAATCAAATTGACAGTGGGTGAAATTTGCGCTAAAAGTATTCATAAGCGCAGACCAGGTGGCACAGGACAGCACAACAGGACAACACATCAAGCAAAGCGATCATCCACCGACTGCCAGAGTCAAGGGTCAACAACAAAAGGGACACCTATAACAGCCAGTAAAGAGCTTTTAATTCGTCAGTTAATGCTGCGTAATTTTTCCACAAATAGTTATTGATTATGTCAGAGCAGATGGATACATTTATGTCCAGATATTTCCCTATGGGATATTTTGTAAACTCCTATATATACTTGTTAAAGAGATGTATTATTGTTGGCTGGTAAATATCATTCTGGACTTGCGCTGTATATTTTTGAGCACTCTTCAGAAACAAAATTGCTAGAATTCTTTGCTGGTGAACTGACTGAGTGTGGAATCGATGGCAAAAGAATAGATTACAAAATTCTCATGTTAATGCATGGATCAATAAGTCTTCTTAACCCTTATGTTACTTGATTTGTCTTTACTTATCATCTAAGTATCATGTTCTAAGTTATAGGAAAGAAGAATAACCCAGAATTTACTTCACTGTACTCTGTGTTCAATTCCTACAATTTTAAATGTTTTCTACAAGACTAGCATAGGCAAGAATTCTTAATTGCTCTTGTCTCCTTGGTTTTTCCATTTCAAGTGCTATCAAGGAATTCTTAAATGCTCCCTGATAATGTTTAAGTAATTTCTCCCTGTTAACTGAATGAAAGATTCTTGATTGTCTTTCATTCTTTGACTCCATTCCATCTTATTTCAGCTTCAAAGATTGTTCTGTGTTTAATTATCTTGCTCTGTAAGTTGCTTGTTGCCAAAGAAACCATACTTAGAAGTTTATTTACTTAGACTCCATCAACCCAATGGCATGAACTTCTCACAACTTGCTACCTTTCTCTACTGAATGTCACCTTCCAAACATTAAACAAAACTTGTGTCATATAACTAGCCTAAAATACAAACAAACAAAACTAAATTACAAAGAGAGAGCCCTCTCTGGTTGCAGGTAAGCTAGGACCTATAACTAAAAGATTGGTTAGTGGTTACCTCGGCCGTATTCCCTCTAGGAGGCAGGGAACAACCTGAGTGATAACAGAAGCCATGCAAGCTCAAAGAAAATAATCAAAAAGTGTAGCAGGATTTCCTTCCCCTAAACTGGTTAGTTTCCCTATCATCAAGATTTATATAGCACATCTCATGAGTATCCTCAATCAGTAATTCATTAGGATTCAAAATCAAAATTAGGCCTCTTCATCCTTCCCCAAAATAATAGTAGTGTTGTTAAGCTATGATTAAATAGAGATTGATTGGGTAAAACAACTATCTTTGGTTAAAGATACGAAACTTGTAGACTAAAGGAATGATAAATTAGATGATACAAAATGCCAAATATCAAATATCCTAAAAGTTTCATCCCTAACATGTAAAGTAAATATTGATAACTCAATAATAGATATAAACTATAACCACCATTATCTAAGAATTGATTAAATATTACCCCATGAACCATGAGTTTAGCAAACCTTATATATGCAACAGTGGCATTATCAATAGTTAGTTTTGAGAAAACAAGGTAACCAAGTAGATCATAGTATTGAATTAAATTCTATACCATAAGCATGGTCATTGCTGCCAGCAGGCGTCCATAGCCTCGACAGGGATGCCTTTTTAACCCATTGAGATGCCAGTGTCCCATCTATTAGAAATAAGTACATAGTTACAAAATCATTTCAATTTACTTATATGTCTACTGAAGATCATTGTTTTGGCTTGGTAATCAGTTTATAACAATTTCATTCACGGGAACTAACAAAAGTGAACAAGTCGGCTCATGATGAGGCCTCATGTCCTTCAGTTTTATGACCGAAGGCCATTACCCCAGCTTGGTGACTAGTAGTGGTAATGTCACTCTATTAGGACCTATGATCATGGTAGGTCGGTTCGTGATGAGACCCCCTTTCCTTCAGTTGACTATTTATGTTTAAAATTTAATTATGGTTATTGTTAATCAACAAAAGATCACTTAATAGATGGGGTGGCAAGCCAACTCCTTAAGAGCTAGGGATGGCATAAAACATTTTGTAGTAACTGTTTTCAACTCGGGTAATTTTGCTTCTCAAATACTAATAACCTTCAAATAACTGTTGATAAATATATTTTTCTTTGTTAAGATTGGGGTTTGAGGAATAATTCATTAGATAGTGATGGAAATATTTTAATACAATTTTGTGGTTGTCATCCTAAATTTTACAAGAGCAAGGACTTGACAAATTAGGAAAGTTGAAAGTTGCCATGATGAAATCATATTTTCATAATTATTCCTTAAAAAATAAAATTATGTTTATATATAAACAAAGATAAATTGACTACCCAATCATTATGTCAATGAGGACCTAGACAATTAAATGTATTTCCCCATTCACCAAGTTAATATCATCATGCATGATTCAAGTTCCAATGTGTGTGGATAAGTAGGGGTTACGGATTGTTATGGATTATGGTGGTAATAATCATGAGATGTATGAGTTGACATGAAATTTTAATAACAATGGTGACATGACATCATTGATATTAAATATAATACATTTTCTATCAAATGCAACACCTCCCCCCAACTAAGATATGACCATCCTCGGTCATAATAGAAACATCAATCAAATACACGGAGTTGATTAGGGACGTACCTGAAGACTTACCTTGGTGTAGTATCAACATTTGTAGAGTGACAACACTAGGTACTTAGAAACAATTTCACCATGGAGTAGCAACACCAGAGGAGTAACATCACTGAAAGAGTAACAACACCGAAGGAATAACATCGGGTACTCAGAAAAATTTCGGGAGTAACATCATTGGCGGAGTAACAGTAGTAGTGGAGTAACAACACCAATTGAGTAACATCACCGGTGGAGTAACAACACTGGCTGAGTAACAACACCAGCGAAGTAACAACACTAGCAGAATAACATCATTGGCAGAGTAACAACAACGGCGGAGTAACAATAGTGATGGAGTAACAACACTCACAGAGTAACAACACTGGTGGAGTAACATCATCGGCGGAGTAACAACACCGGAGGAGTAACAACAGTGATGGAGTAACAACATCGACAGAGTAACAGCACTGGCGGAGTAACAGCAATGGCGGAGTAACAGCACCAACGGAGTAATAACACTGGCAGAGTAACAACAATGATGGAGTAACAACACCGATGCAGAGTACTAAAGAAGGTATGTTTTTGGTAATTATTTCAGCATCTTTTCATTAGAACTTACAAACCTTTTTGCATCATGAACTCGGAAAACGATAAGGAATTATAATAAAACATGAGAGATTAATATGCAAGACGAAAACACTGACAATTGTCATTTCCTTATGCAGAAAGAAGGAAAAACGAGAAACTGTCATTCCAAAGGAAAGGACAAGGATGGGTTAACCGTTGTCCCTTTGATGGGAGACTGTATGCAAACAAGGAAAAGCAAATCAAATCGAATCAGCCTTGGAAAGGAAGTGGAGATATCGGCTCGACGCAGGAAAGAAAAGAAATGACTGGGGACTAACGGTTCCGCGAATCCCTCAGGATCCTTGATCCTGAGGGATCACTGCTTTAACTATTTCTGCACTTAGAAATCTCTGCCTTCACCAATATAAAAGGGGCAGTACTGTTATCTCGAAAGGGGAGAATTTGTTATGTTTTATGTAATTTCCTTTAAGATCAAAACTTTGATCATCGAGTCTCGTTAAGAAGTGATATATTGTAATACCACTTTATGCATTAATACAAACTTGGTTGCTATTTCATCTCTGAGTCTGGAATAACTTCAAGCGGTGTACCCCTGGAGGCTAAGGGCCCGACCCTGGACGACACTTGCTCCTGTAGTATTACGTTTGGTTTATGCGTGGTTTGCCTATCGACGTTATTTGGTAATCTGATGTGTTTTGTAAGTTTACATCACAGGCTCTGTTATGTTTAATTTATTAAGGTTTCTAAAGGCAGAAGTATTGTATTGACTCTGCATCGTATCACTATTCCTTTAGGTGTTGATATAATATTGCCAGTCTTTACCGAATACTATTGTTGTTTAATTACAGAGCCTTTGTGTTGTGCACTTGTTCATTAACATTACGGAATTCATCTTGAGAGTTATGTTCTTTACCATTGTTGGATCTATGAGCAATGTTGTTCTATTTTGAAATGCAGTCATACTCTTTCTAACTGAGATTGATAACTGGATCAGATTACTATTAAAGTGTGCCGTGTGTATATATGGATTTCAAGCATTGTTCTATAATTCATCATTAATCAGTGTTGTTCCATTTTGGTGTGTTATTCAATCTGCCTTTAAGAGTGAAGGATTGTCGTTTGATTCCTATAGATTACGATTAATGCATTTGATCTTATAAACTAAGGTGTTACTGCTTGTTAGACTTAGTTGCTATTCTATTTCTTAACTGTTGTTCCATTTCAGGTTTGCTATTCTATTTCTTAACTGCTGTTCCATTTCAGGTTTGTTGTTCTATTTCTTAACTGTTGTTCCATTTCAAGTTTGCTGTTCTATTTCTTAACTATTGTTCCATTTCAGGTTTGTTGTTCTATTTCTTAATTGTTGTTCCATTTCTTATCTGCCGTTTCATTTCTTGTCATTTGTTATTTTGTTGTGAAGAACGATCTCAGGCTGTAGTGAGCATTGACATCTACTGTCCGGCTCCCAGATCCACGATCTTTTCTCTGGTTTCCTTTTCCATCAGTTTACAAAGGGATGGGTTATTACTACCGAACCCCTGACTGATAAATTGCTTAGTTTTCTAAATGTGTGGTTTAATCTCTTAAAGTAGTTAGCTATAAAAAAGCATCCGTTTACTCTTGTATTTTCGAACACTGCGCTACCATTACTCTGGCAAATGATAGCCTCAGACTGAGACACTCTTTGAAATAAAAAAACGTTCCCAGATTTACATATTAATGTGAGGTAATTAGAGGTGAAAGAGACCCTTTTTATAGCTCCACATTTTGGCGTTGTTGCTGGGGAAAGAGTGTAGCCATTTGTTCTTTTTTTCAGAGTAGTGTACGAACCTGCTAGGGAAGAATTGGGTTTTAAAGACGGAAGGTAAGAACCTACGTGTGGAGCATGTAACAACCTTGCTCCTCTGCCCACTTTCCTACATATTTGCTGTTGTTTTGTTTGAGTAGAATTTAGTAGTTAATTTGTGTGCATGACTAAGCAGAAAAAGCCAGAAAATAATTCCAAACCTCTACCCAAGCCAGAAAAAGCTAAGGGGTCAGTGACCCTTGGCCGACCAAACTTCATAGATGAAATCTTCAAGAAAGCAGAATCTCAGCCCTCAGTAGGACCCAGAAAAGTTATTTCTAAACAGCTTACTAGTTCCCTTCAGGCCACAGGATCACCATCTGTAGCCTTTGCTGAGGTGCATAGCCAAACTGAAGAGCAGGACTTTCAAGAAATTGAAAATTCTACTCCAGAAATATTGCAGGAAGGGAATTTCAGTAACATTTGTAAAGGAGGAGGAGAGACAGGGGAAACCGAGGAACCGAGATCTCCTCTTGAGACAACTCAGCCATTGAACAGCCCAGACAAGGGAAGTGCTGCAAAAATCATTTTTGAAGAAACTCAATCTCCTCAGACATTAGGTACTTAAATTATCCCAGATAGAGGAAGTGCTATTAAAACTATTCCTGTTAAAGCCATTCCCCCTCAACCTAGGAATACCCTCCTAGATATCCCAGAAGGTTATTGGCATATA
>APFE030253675.1:0-47082 GCA_000404065.3 Pinus taeda | reverse complement strand
GTGTTAAAAACAACATTAATAAGGGGCATGAAGGAACAATGGATTGAAACATTAAACATTATGGGAAAAGGAGATATTTATCAAGAAAGTTTTGCTGACATTATTGATTTATGTATTAGGAGATTGAGAGGCAGCACAAGAGTAAAAATGACAGAACATGATCGGTTTGTAAGAGATAATAAAATTTTGACAGAAGGAGTAACGTGTGTAGAAATTGGAAATTTATTGGAAAATTTTAAAACTGATATACTAGGAACACTAACTACACAACTTGATATTATGCAGGCCAAACAGAAGCAAATGGAGGCAGAACAGAATTTGGCAATCTTCTGTCCCCGATGTAGGAAAAAGCATAGCCATAAGGAGTGTCCACTGGATGTAGTCCAAACATGCGCCATCTGCACAAAAGATTACCTTACGGAAAGCTGTCCCTCACTTCCTGGATTAAAAGCAGTATATAAGGAAGCAAAAGAAGAGCCAGAATCGGTGTATTTTCTCAACTAGCGCCATCAGTGGCAACTGTGACAATCTGGTATGTTTCCAGACCCAACTTCTTCTTTTCAGCCTCTGCAGTATAATGCTCAACAATATAATATGTGGCAAAGTCAATTTCAACCCCCATTTCCAAACTGGTCACCACAGTCGTTTCCTTCCTCAACCTCGTGGCTGAATCAGGAAAGCCAACCTGGTTGGCTGAATCTTCCTTATACCCCACCATATTGGCAAAGTAGCACATACCCACCACAATGGACTCCCCCTACTTCACAAAGTTCAGCTTGGCAGACAAACTGGCAGAGACCGATGCATCAGCGAGTAGGAACCATTCCGCTCCCTCAACCTACACTGCCAGCCTTACAACAAAATCCCCAGTCTAATTTGAGACCGCAAATCCCAGCCCAACCCAACCCCAATCCAAATAATAGACTGGTCCAATTTGTCGAAATCATAGAAACACCAGAAATAGGAACTGATCTGAGGGAGTGTAATGATCTTCAGTTAAGATTTGGGCGTGTTATTGAAACTGAGGGAGATAAGATAGCTCAGGTTGAAAATCAGTTACCCAAAGAACATCTGTCACAATAAGAGGATGTGAATAAACAACAAACTCATAATCAAGAAACCACATCCTCTCCCCCATTCCCAGAACGATTAGTCGTACCTCGACCTATACAATATCCTGATTTTGACATTCTGGGAGAATTACAAAATTTGTACATAAAAATTCCATTCCTCCAAGCTATTCAAGACATCCCGATATACGCAAACACTATCAAATAATTATGTATAAAGAAACCAAGGAGGAATATAACAAATAATCCAAGAGTCCAAGTAGTCGGCACTCTATCTGACTTATTATCAGGAAAAGAAACACCCATTAAATATGAAGACCCAGGAAATCGAATAGTAACTGTGCAAATTTATGGTCAGACCCTTTCCAATGCCTTAGTTGATCTAGGAGCTGCAATCAATATCTTAACAACTACTACTTGCCAAAATCTAGGCATTACATCTGTAGAATACACCTCTACTTTGCTAGAATTGGTTGACCGATCTGTGGTTAGGCCAGAGGGCACACTACATTATGTCATGGTATTTGTTGACTCCTGGGAATATCCAACTGATTTTCTGATAATAAATCCCAAAACCTAACTTGATGGACATCCATTGATTTTAGGTAGACCTTCGCTTGCCACTGTCGATGCTTACATTAGCTGTCCACAAGGAAATATGACCATAACTAGAGGAGCAGATATCAAGAACTTAGTTCTATATCCTTCAGCGCAGCCAAGTGTCACAATAGTCAAAACTAATAAGCACCCAGTATCATACCTTACTGATAACATTAGATCTCCATTAACTATACAAGAGGCACTTGATTTCAAAGACCAAACAGAAGACGATGCCATGAATAATTTCATTAGTTAAAATGAACTCACATCCCGCACATAATTTCACATGATAAAAGTAGCATTTGATACTGAATTAGAAGAAGATCCTATTAAAGATACACATGATCATACAATGCCTGTTACCTCTGTTGCAAATAGTAAAATTGTGGAAATTGAACCGGGAAAAACCTTAAACATTAATGCCAACCTCACATCCAAATAAGAAATGAAGCTCGTCCATGTTTTAAGGAAATATAAGGAAGCATTTTCATGGGTCTACCCCGATATGAAAGGAATTGACCCCCAGTTATGTACACACCACATTTATATGGAAAAAGATGCGAGACCTGTTCATCAGCCTCAGAGGAGACTAAATCCTCATCTAAAAGATGTGGTAAAAGCTGAACTTCAAAAACTTTTAGATGTCAATTTCATCTATGCTATCTCTGATAGTAAATGGGTCTCTCCGCTTGTGGTGGTACCAAAAAAGAATGGGAAATGAAGAATCTGTGTGGACTACAGAGAGCTAAATAAAGCAACACAAAAATATCACTTCCCTCTCCCATTCATCGACCAAGTATTAGATACTTTGGCAGGAAAGAAATTCTTTTCTTTCCCGGATGGCTTCAGTGGATACAATCAGATTCAGATTTCCCCTGAAGACCAAGACAAAACTACTTTTACTTTTCGTTGGGGAACATTTTCCTACTTAGTTCTACCTTTTGGCTTATGCAATGCTCCTACCACATTCCAAAGGGCTATCCTCAGCATTTTTGCAGACTTAATAAATGAAGGACTTGAAGTATACAGGGATGACTTTACACCATACGGTGATGATTTTGATCCAGCATTGGATACACTAGAAAAAGTCCTACAACGCTGCATTGCTACCAGGCTTTGTTTAAGCCATGGAAAATGTTATATGATGATGACTGAAGGAATTATCCTAGGACACTATATTTCAGTAGCCGGCATTCAGGTAGACCCAGCCAAAATCCAAATAATTTTTCTTATTCCCACTCCTACCACTCAAATGGAGGTACATAGTTTTCTTGGATTTTCTGGTTATTATAGGAGGTTTATAGAACATTATTCGCATATTGCTGCACCTTTGTATGCACTAACTGGTAACGTTGATTTTCTGTGGACAGAAAAATGTGAACATGCTTTCAAGGATCTGAAGAAGCTCATGTCCACAGCCCTAGTCCTTCGAGGACCAAACTAGGATTTTCCATTTCAGATATCATCTGGTGCCTCAAATACAGCCATTGGAGCAGTCCTTGGGCTGGAAGAGGATAAAAAACCATATGCAATTTATTACATCAGCAAAAATTTATCCCCTGCTGAATTAAATTACACTGTTACTAAAAAAAAAATTCTAGCTGTAATACATGCTGTCAATAAGTTTAGACATTACATTACTGGATATCCTATTATCTTATACACAGATCATTATGACATAAAATATTTGGAAAACAAGCCTATCACAAATGGCAGAATAACTAGATGGTTGATTTTATTGCAGGAATTTGATATTACAATCAAGGATTGACCTGGAAAAGAAAATCCTGTAGCCGATTTTCTCTCAAGAATGCCAAAGCCAATTGATGTAGCAGCAGTTGAGGATCAATTTCCGGACGAGCATCTGTTTGATGTGGCTGTTCAAACACCCTGGTATGTTGATGTTTCCAATTAACTAGCAGTAGGTAAACTACCAAAACATCTAACCCCTAATGAGCGGAAATAGATTGTTCAGTGGAGTACTCGATTTTCTTGGATTGGGGGCTATTTGTTCCACACAGGGGCAGACATGCATATCAGGAGATGCATTCGAGAAGATGAAATATTTGACATTTTAAAAGCCTGCCATGATGGACCATGTGGCAGACATTTCGCCAATCGCAGAACTGGACATAAGGTGCTGCAAACAGGGTATTATTGGCCAACGATTTTCAAAGATGCAAAGAAATTCGTCCAAGCCTGTGACAGATGCCAGAGAGCAGGACGTCCTAGTCAGTCTGATGAGATGCCTCTGAAACCACAGCTAGTCATCGAACCATTCGAGCGATGGGATCTTGATTTCATTGGACCAATTAACCCATCATCAAACTAGAAAACATATATTTTTGTGGCAACAGAATATGTCACCAAATGGGTTGAAGCAGAGGCATTGCCAAGAGCTACATAGGATTCTGTCATATAGTTCTTGTTCCATCTATTTGTACGTTATGGCATTCCAAGAGAGATAATTACAAAAGGTGGACCACAGTTTGCTGGGAACAAAATAGCTGCAACACTCAACAACTATCATGTCCAGCATAAAATCACTACTCCATACCACCCACAGGCAAATGGGTAGGTAGAAAGCAGCAATAAAATAATAGAAGCAATCCTAACGAAAACCATTGCGTCACATAGACGTGATTGGGCTACCAGACTACCCAAAGCACTGTGGGCTTATAGAACAACATGGAGAAGTACCACTGATTACTCACCTTATTAATTAGTGTTTGGAAAACAACCCATTTTCCTCATAGAATTCGAAATCCAAACATTGCGAACAACACAAGAAGTTGGCTTAGATATAACCAAGGCACAGATTAATCGATTACAACAGATCAATGAGCTGGACGAAATTGAGCTTTCTACACTTCAAAACACTGCCTTGATCCAGCAACAACGAGCTAAATGACATGATGCTCTCATTAAAAATAAAGTCTTCCACGAAGGAGACTGGGCACTTTTGTATGACTCCAGGTTTCAGGACTTCCCTGGGAAACTCCAGACTCGTTGGTTGGGACCATACGAAATCTAGAAGGTACATGACAATGGTACCCTTAATTTAATCACTATTGATGGTTCTGGATATGCCTTCAAGGCAAATGGCCACCGAGTTCGTCTTTATCACAAACCACTCACTCGGGAGTCCTTCTGCCAGCAGCTACGCCGAGACTCTGATATGGAAATTTTGGGGGAGGGAGAGAAGTCTTCCTCACTTGTAATTCATTAAGAAATTTATTTCTTTTTACAGTTTGTACATAATTTCTTTTCTTTTGTGAATCATTTTTGTACATATTGTTGAATCAATGTTTTGCCGTTACTATTTTTTGTTGTTCCTTTTCTCAAAAGGACAACATTTTCTTCTGGCTGTTCCTTTTTTAAAAGAACAACACCCTTTGGATCAGCCGTCATTTTGCTGTAAATTTTGTTCCTTTTCTTTATTTCTGTGTTCTGTTGTTCCTTTTCCAAAGGAACAACATTTTCGTGTTCTGCTGTTCTTTTTCCAAAGGAACAATATTTTCGGTTTCTGTTGTTCCTTTTCAAAAGGAACAGAATTTTCAGTTTTTGTTGTTCCTTTTTCAAAGGAACAACATTTGTGTGTTCTGCTATTCCTTTTCCAAAGGAACAACATTTTCGAGTTCTGTTGTTCCTTTTCCAAAGGAACGATATTTGTTTGCTTTGTTGTTCCTTTTCCAAAGGAACAACATTTTCGATTTTTGTTGTTCCTTTTCCAAAGGAACGACATTTGTGTGTTTTGCTGTTCCTTTTCCAAAGGAACAACATTTTTGATTTCTGATGTTCCCTTTCCAAAGGAACCGCATTGGTGTGTTTTGCTGTTCCTTTTCCAAAGGAACAGTGTTTTCGATTTCTGTTGTTCCTTTTCCAAAGGAACGACATTTGTGTGTTTTGTTGTTCCTTTTTCAAAGGAACGACATTTACGTTTTCTGTTGTTCCTTTTCCAAAGGAACAACATTTGTGGTCTTTTGTTGTTCCTTTCTCCAAAAGGAACACCACTTTCATTCTTTTGCTCTCCCTTTTTGAAACAACTCGTTCCCCTTGCTGTTCTAAATTAAGGATGCTTACTGTTCCTGCTCTTTCAAGTCTTTTAGAATACAGTTATGCACTTATGCAATGGATACAATATCACAACATACTAAAACCAGTGAATCATCAAAATCGCTATCTTTATAAGAAATTGCTCTGAATTGGTAAGAGGAAAGAAGGAAAGACACACTTATTCATTATCTTTTGTTGTCATTGTTCTACTGATTCTGCTCTGATTGGTTATCTTTATCATGTTGGTCCTTTTTAATCCTCTTTGATTATTATTCAGGAATAAGAGCAAAGGGTTTATATCTTTCTATTGAGATGTTAAGACTTCTTCCACCATTCCTACTCTTAAGGAGTTTTGAACCACCCTTTGTGTATAAATAGGGAAAGTACTTTATGAAAAAGAAAGAAAAAAGAGCAAACAATGATGTCTTAATGCTTATAAGTTGTCAAATGCAGGATGGGGGTCTCATCAAGAGGCCGCCTCCATGATCATGAGGACGAAAGTGAAGTGGCATTCCCACTATGGCCACCACACCAGGGATATGGTCCAAAAGGTATATCAAATAAAGAACCCTTCGAACAGGAGGTCTCATCACGAGCTGGCCTGCCCACCTTTCGTTCCTTCCTCGTGAATGGAATTATGGCTAACGGGTCACCAAGCCAACATAATGGCCTACATTTTGACATCACACAACACTTGCTAAGCATACACAAAGGATCATGGTTCCATGGGTGAAATAAACAACAACTATGCCAAGGTTATGGACACCTGTCGGCAGCAGAGCACTGTTAATTGTATTGAAGTCACATTGTTTACACCAATAGGTAGTTAATAGCACCCTTATGTTTCTTATGCCTTAGTAATCAATCATATATTATTTCCCAAACCATACAACACATGTACATCTATTATCATCAATCATGACAGAACGACTGACAATGAGCGCATCAGACTCCGTATCCATGACAGATGTCCTATCCCCAGCCTCGAATCATATCACTGCAGTCTCTTACGTATTAAGTGACCCAACTCTACGCCTCAATTTTGGTAGTTTGCTACTTTTGTAAACATGGCATATTGCCATACATTGTTCCTTAAGGACTCTGTTTCAGAACGGGCGCCGCTCCTTTATTTGACAATCGGGATGGCCTATCACATTGCGGGGGGGGAGGTTAACCTCATCATTGCCTGGATTACGTTTCAGATCACTATTCAGGAAGCTGTGTACTCAGGTATAGCACGGCTCAACTGTATACTATTTTTTTGTTTTTCTACATGACTTGTTGTTCATAAACCATTTCCATTGTATAATCTGCAGCATTAGATTTTGAGCGAGTTTTGCGTCTGTCAGCCTCTCTGTGTTTCAACAGCGTGAACAGCTGTCGTTCCATTGAGAGTTTACAATGAAACCATAAACATGGGAGGAATATTGATTCGGAGAGAACCGCAGGTGTTAAAAATCTCTGCTGTTGCCCGGGAAATCCTGGCAAGAGAAGGGTGGCTGACTTATCTCAATCGCTTACAGGAATCCAACAAGACTGTGGCAATTGAATTCTTTCAGAACTTGCAAGAGGATCACTCCACAGTGAGGGGGAGACGCATAGCAGTCACCGATGGCATAATCATAGAAGTCTCGGGACTGCCAGCCACTGGACCTGTATGGACGTTAAAGAAGGAGAGATTGCGGAAGATCATAGAAATCTTCCAGGAGGAAGGCCAGAGCCTGACAATTATAGGAAAGGGGGTTCTGCCAGTAGCATTAGGAGATTCGTGGGCAGAATTGGTGAAGACCATTTAAAGCTACATCACCTGTGAAGGCAGAAAAGACGTGGTAAGACCACAACATCTTAAACTCTTAGTTGTACTAAGGCAAAAATGCTAAATTTACCTACATTTTGAATTCATTACTTCATGACGTTGCATGGAGCATAAAAAGGCACAACATGTAGAGTCAGTTGTTAGTCATCATGGGTTGATTCGGTTAATAGTCAGCCATAGCCTTACCTAGCAGCAGAGTCACTGGGAAGAGCTAATTGCCATGATAAATGGAGGATTGGCCACACCATCTCCAAAATGTAAACATGCCACCAGTACACGTGAGCGTTCAGAAAAATGAAGGAAATCAATCCGGCTAGCACGGCTACGAGGGAGGCTGGAGAAGCCCCAAGGAAACACCAGCCAGCCGGTAGAGATAGAAGATGAGCAACCCCCACAATTGGAAGGGGAAGAAAATGAGAAAGGAATGCAGGAAAAAGAGGAAGGAGAAATGGAAGAAGAAGCCGAGCAATCTGAGAAGGAAGAGGAAATGGAACAACAGGAAGGTAGCCCATTGCAGGACCCATTGGGAGAAGATGAATTGGCCAAAGTTTGGGCCAATATGGGTGAATATGGCAAACCTTCCAGTCCATCAGATCTCCATGCCGAAGAGGAACCTCAGAAGGGAAATGCACCTGAAGCATAACATGCAGAGGAGGTAGAAGAAGAGAATCAGCCTGTTCATGATGAAAATATGATAGGAGATGCTGAATAGGAACAATCCGTTCCTAGCCAGACGACACCAGGAGAAATTCCGGAGGAAAGGGGGGTAGAAAAGGAGGTCACCCAAGAAATAACAGAACTAGTTAGGGTTCTTGCCCTAGAGCAACCAGAGCAGAGCAACGAAGAAGCACCCCAAAGAGAAAATCAGGGAATTAGTCACAGTCTAGGCCGCAGTGAACAACCTGTTGTTCCTTCTAAGGAAATTGAGGAAATTAAGGAATTGCAAAAGGAACAGCAGAGACTACTGAATATAATAGTTCAGCTCCACCAGCAGATTAGGATTCTAAAAGCAAGGAAAAGGGTACAAAGGACTTCGGGAAGGAAAAATGCAACCACTCTAGCAAAACCCCTCAAGACAAAGGGGCGGAGGACCAAAGTCCATCCTGCTATTCAAAACCCTGTCGAAAACTAGGTTGCTGTTCCAAATGATGCTGAGGAGCAGACTGTTGTTCCAATTAAAAAGGAACAACAATGGATTGACATCCACGTTAAGATAGAAATGGATGATATGTTGACTCGCAATAAGGAAATTCAGATGGAGACACCATCTTCGGGAGTGATAAGAGTCATGAACTCAAAACAACGCAATAGGAAAATTCAGGTAAAACTCCCGACCTCCACTGCCGCATGGAAAAGAGATCCAAAAATGGTAACCCTACGAAAGAGTTTGAAGCAAGCTCGGCAAGCAACATAAAAACTTAGGGAGCAAACATTCCATCGAGAAAAGTATGAAGAGCTACAACAGTAGCTTAGGAACGTCAATCTATCCGAAAGCCAAGCCTTTGAAGGGTGGTGAAGGGAAGAAGAAAAAGTCGCAAAGGTAACTCGTAGGTTATCTATAGTTATCAAGCAGATGGATACCTTATGTTGTTTATACAATGACGTCCTGGCATGTAGAGCCCCTACTAAGAATTATGCCTTGTTTTTAATGGAACGATATTTGCAATTGAAAATAAAGGCTGTTAAAGCAGGTGCTCGCATACAAATTAACACCATCGATGATTTTATAAACTGTTGTAAGCACTATGGGGTAAAAGTTCAGAGACTACTATGTGAGTTTTATTTACATAACCTTGTATTAGACTAGGAGACCGAGCTAAACCCTAGCCCTTTTGTTGGGGATATCCAATTACAAGCATTTATTTAATTTGGGGTTAATCAAATTAAATGGATTAAAGCCTATAATGCTTTCCAAAGACAAGAAAACGGGTTAGATTTGTGGATTAAGAGTTGAGCCTAGGGATCCAGTATAGTTGTGGAGAAAACATAGAAACCTCATGAAGACTCCAGGTGTAATTGAAGCATTAGGACCCATGCATGAGGCAATCATTCGATAGGGATTAGAATACTTTTTCTCTATCAAAGACACTGCCATTGATGCGGCTAAATTTTGGTATCAGATCTCTAATCTGAATATCCAACTCAGAGAACCATTTAAGTATGAAAATTTTAAATTAGCCGCCAATCGCTTGCAATTCTATGGCGAATTCATTTTGAGGGCAGGGCCATCCTGGTTAGGATATAGGTTCCGGAGTCCAATTATTTGGCACCCTGCATCCGGATACCAAGCCCTGTATGAGATGTTTGAGGGTCAAACAGGCCATTTCATTGAACACCTAGTTATGCATCATGGTTGTAGGCCTTCACATGAGATTCCATCTCCAGCCTACTCACTCACTGCCTTACATGTCAACTACAATGTTTTCATGAAGGCATGAAAAAGGGTAAGCAGGGGGGTGTGTGGAGTACTAAAGAAGGTATGTTTTTGGTAATTATTTCAGCATCTTTTCATTAGAACTTACAAACCTTTTTGCATCATGAACTCGGAAAACGATAAGGAATTATAATAAAACATGTGAGATTAATATGCAAGACGAAAACACCGACAATTGTCATTTCCTTATGCAAAAAGAAGGAAAAACGAGAAACTTCCATTCCAAAGGAAAGGACAAGGATAGGTTAACCGCTGTCCCTTTGACGGGAGACCGTATGCAAACAAGGCAAAGCAAATCAAAGCGAATCAGCCCTGGAAAGGAAGTGGAGATATCGGCTCGGCGTAGGAAAGAAAAGAAATGACTGGGGACTAACGGTTCGGCGAATCCCTCAGGATCCTTGATCCTGAGGGATCGCTGCTTTAACTATTTCTGCACTTAGAAATCTACGCCTTCACCATTATAAAAGGGGAAACACTGTTAGCTCGAAAGGGGAGAATTTTTTTATGTTTTATGTAATTTCCTTTAAGATCAAAACTTTGATCATCGAGTCTCGTTAAGAAGTGATATATTGTAATTCCACTTTATGCATTAATACAAACTTGGTTGCTATTTCATCTCTGAGTCTGGAATAACTTCAAGCGGTGTACCCCTGGAGGCTAAGGCCCCAACCCTGGAGGACACTTGCTCCTGTACTATTACGTTTGGTTTATGCGTGGTTTTCTTATCGACGTTATTTGGTAATCTGATGTATTTGTAAGTTTACATCACATGCTCTGTTATGTTTAATTTATTAAGGTTTCTAAAGACAGAACTATTGTATTGCCTCTGCATTGTATCATTGTTCCTTTAGGTGTTGATATAATACTGCCAGTCTTTACAGAATACTGTTGTTGTTTAATTACAGAGCCTTTGTGTTGTGCACTTGTTCATTAACATTACAAAATTCATCTTAGGAGTTATGTTCTTTGCAATTGTTGGATCTATGAGCAATGTTGTTCTATTTTGAAATGCAGTCGTACTCTTTCTAACTGAGATTGATAACTGGATCAGATTACTATTAAAGTGTGCCGTGTGTATATATGGATTTCAAGCGTTGTTCTATAATTCATCATTAATCAGTGTTGTTCCATTTTGGTCTGTTATTCAATCAGGCTTTAAGAGTGAAGGATTGCCGTTTGATTCCTGTAGATTACGATTAGTGCATTTGATCTTATAAACTAAGGTGTTACTGCTTGTTAGACTTAGTTGTTGTTTTATTTCTTAACTGTTGTTCCATTTCAGGTTTGCTGTTCTATTTCTTAACTGTTGTTCCATTTTAGGTTTGCTATTCTATTTCTTAACTGCTATTCAATTTCAGGTTTGTTGTTCTATTTATTAACTGTTATTCCATTTCAAGTTTGTTGTTCTATTTCTTAATTGTTGTTCCATTTCTTATCTGTTGTTTCATTTCTTGTCATTTGTTATTTTGGTGTGAAGAACGATCTCAGGCTGTAGTGAGCATTGACATCTACTGTCCGGCTCCCATATCCACGATCTGTTCTCTGGTTTCTTTTTCCATTAGTTTACAACGGGACGGGTTATTGCTACCAAACCCTTGACTGATAAATTGCTTAGTTTTCTGAATGTGTGATTTAATCTCTTGAAGTAGTTAGCTGTAAATAAGCATCCGTTTACTCTTGTATTTTCAAACACTGTGCTACTAGCATTACTCTGGCAAATGATAGCCTCAGACTGAGACACTCTTTGAAATAATAAAACGTTCTCGGATTGACATATTATTGTGAGGTAATTAGAGGTGAAAGAGACCCTTTTTATAGCTCCACATTTTGGCAACATTGCCAGGGAAAGAGTGTAGCCATTTGTTCTTTTTTTTCAGAGTAGTGTACGAACCTGCTAGGGAAGAATTGGGTTTTAAAAACGGAAGGTAAGAACCTACGTGTGGAGCATGTAACAGCCTTGCTCCTCTGCCCGCTTTCCTACAGATTTGCTGCTGTTTTGTTTGGGTAGAATTTAGTAGTTAATTTGTGTGCATGACTAAGCAGAAAAAGCCAGAAAAGAATTCCAAACCTCTACCCAAGCCAGAAAAAGCTAAGGGGCCGATGACCCTTGGCCGACCAACTTTCAAAAACGAAATCTTCAAGAAAGCAGAATCTCAGCCCTCAGTAGGACCCAGAAAAGTTATTTCTAAATAGCCTACTAGTTCCCTTCAGGCCACACGATCACCATCTGTAGCCTTTGCTAAGGTGCATAGCCAAACTGAAGAGCAGGACTTTTAAGAAATTGAAAATTCTACTGTAGGAAGGGAATTTCAGTAATCTTTGTGAAGGAGGAGGAGAGACGAGGGAAACCAAGGAACCGAGATTTCCTCTGGAGACAACTCAGCCGTTGAACAGCCTAGACAAGGGAAGTGCTGCAAAAATCATTTTTGAAGAAACTCAATCTCCTCAGACATTGGGCACTCTCATTATCCTAGATAGAGGAAGTGCTATTAAAACTATTCCTGTTAAAGCCATTTCCCCTCAACCTAGGAATACCCTCCTAGATATCCCAAAAGGTTATTGGCATATATTCGACCAAATGGCTCAAAACCAGCCAAACACCCAAACCTCTACATTACAATACCCCATAGTGGATTCTGCAGCAAAATGCGCCTATGAAAGCAATCCCTCTTCAACATATCCCTACATTCCACGGTCTTACATCAGAAGACCCGGATGCATTTCTATTTGAATTCGATGTGCTATGTAGGGGATATGATTACACCACTGACCCCCAGAAACTGAAACTATTTCCCTCTACACTAAAAGGGCTGCTTTAAGATGGTTTCTGGGATTATGTGGCGGGCTTATAAATAACATGGATCAAATGAAAGAATCTTTTCTAAAAAAATATCAGGACTATTGCAGGTCTAGAGAAACGAAGGACGAAATATTCCAAATGATAGCTAGACCAAACGAAACATTAGAGGAGTATGTGGAATGTTTTCAGTATAATCTACAAAGATCTCCTTATGCATCACTGCCTTTACCTGATAATGTGTTAAAAACATCATTAATAAGGGGCATGAAGGAACAATGGATTGAAACATTAAACATTATGGGAAAAGGAGATATTTATCAAGAAAGTTTTGCTGACATTATTGATTTATGTATCAAGAGCTCGAGAGGCAGCACAAGAGTAAAACCGGCAAAACATGATTGGTTTGTAAGAGATAATAAAATTTCAACAGAAGGAGTAACACATGTAGAAATTGGAAATTTATTGGAAAATTTTAAAACTGATATACTAGGGACACTAACTACACAACTTGATATTATGCAGGCCAAATAGAAGCAAATGGAGGCAGAACAGAATTTGGAAATTTTCTGTCCCCGATGTAGGAAAAAGCATAGCCATAATGAGTGTCCACTGGATGCAGTCCAAACATGCGCCATCTGCACAAAAGATCACCTTACGGAAAGTTGTCCCTTACTTCCTGGATTAAAAGCAGTATATAAGGAAGCAGAGGAAGAGCCAAAATCGGTGTATTTTCTCAACCAGCACCGTTAGTGGCAGCCACAACAATCGGGTATGTTTCCAGACCCAACTTCTTCTTTTCAGCCTCCGCAGTATAATGCTCAACAATATAATATGTGGCAAAGTCAATTTCAACCCCCGTTTCCAAACTGGTCACCACAGTCGTTTCCTTCCTCAACCCCGTGGCTGAATTAGGCAAGCCAACCTGGTTAGCCGAATCTTCCTTATACCCCACCATATTGGCAAAGTAGTGCATACCCACCACAATGGACTCCCCTTACTTCACAAAGTTCAGCCTGGCAGACAAACTAGCAGAGACCGATGCATCAGCCAGTAGGAACCATTCCTCTCCCTCAACCTACACTACCAGCCTTACAACAAAATCCATAGTCTAATCTGAGACCGCAACTCCTAGCCCAACCCAACCCCAATCCAAATAACAGACCGGTCCAATCTGTCGAAATCATAGAAACACCAGAAATAGGAACCAATATGAGGGAGTGTAATGATCTTTAGTTAAGATCTGGGCGTGTTATTGAAACCGAGGGAGATAAGACAGTTCAGGTTGAAAATCAGTTACCCAGAGAACATCTGTCACAAGAAGAGGATGTGAATAAACAACAAACTCATAATCAAGCAACCACATCCTCTCCCCTATTCCCAGAACGATTAGTCATACCTCGACCTATACAATATCCTGATTTTGACATTCTGGGAGAATTACAAAATTTGTACATAAAAATTCCATTCCTTCAAGCTATTCAAGACATCCCGATATACGCAAAAACTATCAAAGAATTATGTATAAAGAAACCACGGAGGAATATAACAAATAATCCAAGAGTCCAAGTAGTTGACACTCTATCTGACTTATTATCAGGAAAAGAAACACCCATTAAATACGAAGACCCAAGAAATCCAATAGTAACTGTGCAAATTTATGGTCAGACCCTTTCTAATGCCTTAGTTGATCTAGGAGCTACAATCAATATCTTAACAACCACTACTTGCCAAAAGCTAGGCATTACATCTGTAGAACCCACCTCTACCTTGCTAGAATTGGTTGACCGATCTGTGGTTAGGCCAGAGGGCACACTACATGATTCCATGGTCTCTGTTGATCTGGGAATATCCAACCGATTTTCTGATAATAATCCCAAACCGACTTGATGGACATTCCATTGATTTTAGGTACCTTGGCTTGCCACTGGCGATGCTTATTTGGCTTCAGGAAGGGAAATATGACCATAACCAGATGAGCAGATATCAAGACTTTAGTTCCTATCCTCCAGCGCAGGGGCCAAGTGTCAAATAGTCTCAAAACTAATAGGCACCCTGTATCATACCTTACTGATAACATTAGATCTCCATTAACTATACAAGAGGCACTTGATTTCAAAGACCAAACAGAAGACGATGCCATTAATAATTTCATTAGTCAAACTGAACTCACATCCCACAGACAATGTCACATGATAAAAGCAGCATTTGATACTGAATTAGAAGAAGATCCTCTTAAAGATACACATGATCATACAATACCTGTTACCTCTGTTGCAAATAGTAAAATTGTGGAAATTGAAGTGGGAAAAACCTTAAACATTAATGCCAACCTCACATCCGAACAAGAAATGAAGCTCATCCATGTGTTAAGGAAATGTAAAGAAGCATTTGCATGGGACTACCCTGATATGAAAGGAATTGACCCCAGTTATGTATAGACCACATTTATATAGAAAAAGATGCGAGACCTATTCATCAGCCTCAGAGGAGACTAAATCCTCATCTAAAAGATGTGGTAAAAGCTGAACTTCAAAAACTTTTAGATGTCAATTTCATGTAATCATAGGATGAACCATGCCAAACTTGTGGACAAGATTGATGAGGGTTATATTAAGATTGGTATGGCTGCCCTAACACATGAGTATTCCATAATAGATTATGCAAGACAATGGAGAGGAAGTGTTTTGAAACATACATGTAGGCCAAGGTTTCAATGGTTGTGAAATTGCTACAGCTTCTCCATCTCTTGGAAATGTTGTTTTCATCCCAAGTAAGAAAGAGAAACTATCCATGGGATGCTCCTTTTGGCATTGAGGAAAAATCACTTCTTCAAATTCTGCTTGACTTTTCTTAACCTGCAAAGCATGCAATTGTGAATTTAGAAAGCTAATAAAATCAACTTTAACATTTTCAAATAAATCACTGATTTCATCTCTTATATCTCCTGTTCTTGTAGCATATTTGGAAAGGAAAGAAGAAAATTCTCTAGAATTCTTACCAGCCTTGGATATTCCTCTTGAATACCTTATGCATAAGTCACAAACATCATCATATGATAGCTGAAAGACGTCACATTTTCCTATCAGATTTAAGATTTCTAAAATTTCATCTTTGATTCCTTTAAGAATGAGTGTTTTTAAGATCTCTTTTTCCATATGCTTATGCTTTGATTTTTGAAGGTTGTATTTAAATCGCTCCAAATAGTCCTCCCAGCTTTCATCTTCCCCTTGTATCATACTAAATATATCTTCATTGGCCTTGCAATAGTCTTGGTACTTCTCCAAGAATACATTCTTCATGTCCTCCCATGTTTTGATGCAGTGCCCACCAAGGCTCATGAACCATCGGAGAGCTGCTCCTTTTAGAGTAAGAGGAAACACTTTCAACCTTTGATCATTAGTCCAATAATCATATCCTCTACAAAGTACTTCAAACTCAAATAAGAATATATCTGGTTCCTCATTATCCAAACCATGAAAATTTGGTAGAGAAGATGGAGGAATTATGTGCATTTGTGTCACTCCTCCTAAATCGCTGACAGGGAATTCAAAAGTAACAATGTAAGACATTTCTTACCATAATAGAAGATGTTCTTCATGTGCTGCTTTGAGGTTCCTACTTTAGATATTCCTGTCAATTTGTTAGTGGAATGGGTGGTGCTTACATCACCACTTGAGTGAAATGATAAGATTTATTCAACTTTCTACCTTTTTCTTCCTTGTTATTAAAAAAAAAACAATTTGAAAGGAAATCTAAAGATTAAGGCCTGGAGCAGAGTGTCAAAAGACCCTTCCCTCCCCAGGACAAGAAACCAAACAAGAAAATAATGCACACAAGGAAATATAAAGCTTGGGACCTCGAGCAGGGCATCAAAGGACCATTCCCTCCCCAGGACAAGAGATTAGAATTTCCAAAATAAAAACAAACAAAAATGTAGGAAACATTTAAGCTCGGGACCTGGAGCAGGTTGAGAGAACTCTTTCCCTCCCTAGGACGAGAGAGTGGATCCTATAAAATAAAAACAAGAAAAAATGTAGGAAAAATAACTATGCCCAGGACCTGGAGCAGGGTGTCAAAGGACGATTCCCTCCCCAGGATGAGAGAATGATCCTCTAGTCGATACAGATCGTGTCTTGCATCTTGTTAGCCTTCCCCAGCAATGAAACCAAAATTTTGGTGTTCGAGTATGAACAAATTATACAATCTCGTTTCCTACGTTAATTCATCAATCTGGGTGCATACACTTTTCAAGGTAACATGCAAGTTATATGCAGGAGCAAGGTTAAAATCTTACATTGACCAAGGATTCATGACTAAGAAATTAAGGCATCACTATAACAATAATGGAAATTAAATTGCAGAAAGAAAAGCATCCACAACGAAATCTGTAACAATAATAAAGAAAATACAACAAGTAAAACAATATACATAAAAATGACACATGCACAACACCTGATCAGAAGAGTGCGCCCAACTCCCTGGTCAGGGCTGTGCTTAACTCAGATATTGAGAAAAATATCAAAAGGCTGGAAATTTCATTAACAAGAGTTCCACCGTTACAAGGCTCAATTCTTACATCTGCTAGCTCCCCTCTCTCTCTGAATTGTGTCTTTTAAATATAAAAACACCCAAAGGAAACTTGCAAAAAACTGATCTCAATATTCAAGATGAGATATGAGAGATCTAGCCATCATGATTCAACTAGAACAAGTCGAATTTGGTTATTACAATTGGGCAATTCTGGAAAGCGGCTGCAACATGAAATCTGAAAATATGTCCTTCTAAGAACCTTAATTTTCTCCCAATACAAACCGAATTTCTAAAAATTGTTGGTTAGGAAACTGATTTGGTCCATTCTGAACAAAACCCATGTCTTGGATTTTCTATATTCGCTTTCATTTGCCCAAAACATCCGACGCAAAATTGTTGCTTCTTATGCCAGCGAGTCCCTGAGTTGGAATATCTAATTATCTATTGAAGAACAAATCTGCAATCTGGAAGAGATCTTGGAGGCTAAAATCATGAGTGAGGTTATAACAAATGAATAAACCAAAATCATGCATAATAATCATTAATTATTAAAAATAAATTATATCTGATATTATTTATCCACAAGAGCATAAATGATTATGAAATTGAATCATATAATAAATTATGGTAAATAATGTGATAAAAGAATAGTGGAAATAGATGAAATGAATGTTAAGAAGTGGTAATAATAATGACAAATTAAGAGCCCAACAACTATATAATATCGCCAATATTTTGTGTTGTCTTATTTCAAAAGTTGCGATGAGATTTTCTATGATGCCACTAGGTTCTTCCCACTTGTCACTTTCATATGGGGCCACTGTAATAATAATTGAAAAGTCTATATTCAATGGTTTTGCGGGAAGTTTGTTGTGTTTAGATTTTGATATAGTTTTTGGCTAAGTTTAATAATAGAATTGATAATCTCCGTTTGACTGAAACAGGGATGAGCCTAGGGCCAATAAGGAGGAAGTATCAGCTCGATCCGGAATTTCCAAACACTCTATGTCGTGAGACACAATGTAGTTCTATACTAGGAAGATTGTTGTAACAAAGACTAAAAAAGGGCCAACACCGTGAGCAGAAAATCAATCCTTCAGCTAAAGAAAAACACTCCGTTGCAACATTTTCCCAAATTTGGCCCATTTTCAACTAAATACAAAAACATCGAGATTCAGTCACTTTTTATTTCTCGTTTGATGAAAAACCGAAGGGATTTGTTAACTTTGTAACTTTGTATAAATACTTGTCTCTTCAATGACATAGAGGAGGTCCCGGTCCACGCACAGGGGGATTCTTAGTAATAATTCAATTTGTGCCTTCACACTATTGTAGAGCATAGACAATTTTATTATAGAGATTGTAGAGAAGTTATGGCTTTGTTATAAAGGGACTTTGCACTATTGTAAGAACTTTCATTAAGGGTCAATGCTACTCTCATAACTGTGGTAATAAAACTTTGACATGGTTTTAATTAATTATTTCTCTTATGTACTATTACTGGAACTCAGGATTATTATCTCATTGTCAAAGTTTCATTATTGGTTTTGATCTTTATTCTAAAGAATATTATGTTTCTTTGATAGTATGCATTATTGTTGTGTCATTGAAATTTTTTTGTTGAAGCTTTGTTAAAGCTATATTTTCAAGGTAGAATCATATCATAATCAATCTTAATTCATTGAAATATTCCTGTGGTGACTGATAACTATTTATTATTCATTTGCAGGCTTAGGAGAGGTCTCTCCTATCCTATTTCGAGATAGTTTTTTCATGTTTTAGATTAGTTCTGCATTTACATATTAGTTTGCATCAAGTCCTCTCTTAAAGAGGCAAACAAATAATTTAATTGTGGTTTTATCAGCCTTAATTTGACCAAACATTTGTGTTGATCTATTCCTAATTTACATCTTTAAAGATTGATATAAAGGAAATGTAACATGATGTATTATAGGTGTAAATAGGTTAACTCTTAGTTTAGGTTAGTTTTAAATTAGATTAGTTTTAGGTTAGTATTATATAATGAAGTAACTAAAACCTAACAAGTCAGAACCACCATCTTCACTAGAAAAGGAGCTGCTTTAAGTTCCTGACCAGCTGGTCTCCCTTATTGTTGATCGTGGAAATTTTTGCCGATAAATATTTTTTGGCGCTAGAATGATGACCTAAAGATTTGTTGTCTTTTTGAGATTTTGTATTTTAAAGTTTTATTTTAATCATAATGGATCCTCTCAAACTTCTAATTTGGAGTTGTATCTTTGGATGTGCATCTGCCAATCCTCCACCAAAAATAGTAAGTTACTTGTCAAAGGCAAAGTTTAATCGTAAGAGGAATGCTTCTACATTTGATCATGCCTTGCAATTTATTCAAAAAATTTCAAATTCCTCTTATCATGATATTGATGAAGGTATTCTATTTAGGATTTTTACTCTTACATTCTTAGGAAAAGCCAAAAGCTGGTGGCAATCTCTTCCAGTTGTGTCTATTCATAGTTGGGATCAATTTATCACAATGTTCCTTTATCAATTTGACGGATATGATTATGAACAGGTATGCGATGAATTTGAAGACCTACGAAGGTTTCAAAATGAATCTCTCTAAGGTTTTACTATTAGATTTCAATTAATTTGCTTGAGATTCAAAGATGAAGATAAACCTTTAGGAAATGAATTGATAGATTGGTTTGAATATATTTGTTCTCTTCCTCCCATTTCAAATCTGTATGAAACAATTGCGAGTTCTATGACTCTCCTTCAAGTTCCAGTAATATTATCAAAAACTCTTATTTAGAAGGGCATATTAATCATGATGAAGTGGCATCGACCATGTATGACAAATTCCTAAATTTAGCACACGCCTCTTACAGTGTTAGTAATAATCATGCTGATGAACCATTATCACAAAACTTGCAATAATTTGACAAACAACTACGAGAAGACATCAATAATAAAATTGAAGGACCATCTCCCACAAAATTTGAAAATCACCCTGAATTAAATTCAGAAAATCAGATTATAAATCAACAAGTACAAGCAGAAATTGAATTTCCAATAATATGTGACCTACTGTACAAATTTTTGAATTTGATCATGTTGATCAAATAAAAAATTTTGTGAAGTGAGGGAACATTCTTAAAGAAAGCACAATTAGCCAAGTAAATGATCTTGAATTTTAAATTTTCAATGAAGAAAATGCACACAAATTCACAAATAGAGACATTTTTAAATTCATTTCTTTTGATTCTCATTTTCACCTTTATCCTGATATTTTTGCTCATAGTAATCTATCTGCTCTTTGCTTTAATGTTATTCCAGAAAACAAAGAGGATGATATGAATGAACGCCAATTAGTTTTTATCAAGATAGAGAATCATTCATTGATCAGTTCTCTGGCATTAATGAACATGTGCCTCATATTCCTTCTTGTTTTGATACATCGGATGAGATTGAAATGAATTCTAGAGAATGTTGTGAAGTCATTTATGATAGTTACTCTAACATTGAGGATGTTGATTTATCTTCTTCTCAAGTAAATCCTCATGATCAAATTCAGATCACATGTGAAAATGAAGAACACTCTAGCTCAGAAAGTTTTCCAACTAGTCCTCATTTTCAAACAAGTAATCATACTCATGATTTCAACATTCAAGAACCCATTCCATTCTATGATTTTTATGATGATCAAATCCTTACTTCTATTCATAATATTGACCCTCTCTCTAATTCACAACTTGGTATTGGAAATCATTCTAATTCCATTATTCTAACCAATCCTTGTGAAGAAGAAATTACTTCAAGTCAATCCTAGTTGTGTTGTAACATTAGTTGTAACAATAGTGTAAACTATGATTTGATTTCATTGTTGTTCCTTCCCTTATTTAGTTTATTTTTAGATTTGTTTTCTGTTTTCAGTTTTCAGTTTTTTGATATCTTATGTTGGCATATTGAGTAATTCAGTATTGAAAACTTAATTGATGCATTCCCTGAATGGGAAGATGATGTTTCAAATCACAATCATGAACATGAAGAGCTATTACTTTTCCAATCACTTCTTATTTTCCAATTCATTTTTTATCACTTGTTACTTTCCTCTCCAAAGAAGTGCCAACAAGAGAGTGTATATTTACATTATGACCAGCTATCTAATTCTATTAATGATATTCTGTTGAATCTATCAGATTTCCATCCATATTCCATTGACACTTTTTAGATACATTTGGATAAATTTCCCTCACAGAAGATTATTAATAATTTAACATATGTACATAAGACTGCTAAAGTTTTGCATGCCATTGTATCTAAAGATCCATTTTCACAATCTGATCTATTATCTTCTCCTTTAAACACATTGCAATCATTAATGGAAATCCATCTAGATTTCTATGATCCAATTGAAATTCAGCTAGAAAGGAAATTTCAAGCGAAGATGATTGTAAATAAGTTGATTCTTGTAAATACATTAACAATAGCTGTACATAATATTTTTAGTTTCATTTCTTTTGGTTTAAGTACATTTATGCTTTCATTACTGATGTTTTATGTATATATTCATGCAGAAAATAAAATGATTGAATGGCTTCATTGGAAGTATGATTTCACTAAGTCTTAGTCTACTCTTTGGATTAGGATTAGGTGTAGGTTAGTAGTAGTTTAAATTAAATAAGAAGATGGTTTTTAACTTTGATTAATACATGGGAGAAATTGAAGATTCATCAGGTAAAACTATAATCAAATTCTTCCAGGTACATATTCATACGTTCATCTTCATCTAGTTTGAGCTTTACAAATTTTCTTTTCTCTTTTAATCATTATTTCTTTCTTATATTTTATAGTCTTCTTGCAGGTTCCCATTGATTTTATTTGTAGATTCAGCTTTGGTGGAAACAAACATTTCAGAATAAAAATAATCATATGACATTAGCGATTTTTCTCTTTTCTAATTTTGCTTACATTTTTAAATTGATTATTAGTCTTATTCTTAAAACTTAATCTCTAAATACACATAAACTATTTTTAAGCAAGATTTGCAAAAGTAATAAAATCGTTGTCAAAGCATAGAACAATAACTCTAAATCAATAACTATGCTCCAAAATCATCAACCATGGCAATCATGGTCAACCATGGTTGAATGTCACATTGTGACAAAGATTATCTCAATATGAAAATCAAACATGGTCAACTCTAGTCAACCTTAGTCTAACGTAACACTATTACAAAGATTTTCTGAATATAAAAATCAACCATGGTCAAGCATGTTTATTTTAGGGTTTATGTACCTTGGGTTTATAATATTAATCCCTTAGGATTTTATTAATCTAAGGGTTCATATTCCTAGGGTATAATATTATCCATAGGGGTTATAATATTAATCCTTGGGTTTAATATAAATCCCTTGGTTTTAAAATCATGGTCAACCATGGTCAAAACTCACATTGTGGCAAAGATTGTCTCAATATGAAAATCAACCATGGCTAACCATCATCAACCATCATCAACCGCCACCAACAGTGGTTATCCATTGACAACTTTCATCAACCATGGTCAATCATGGTCAACCATGGTCCAAAGTCGTATTGTGAAAAATATTGTATCATAATGAAAATCAATCATGGCCAGCCATGGACAATCATGGTCAACCATGGTCAATAACCATGGTCAATAACCATGGTCACATTGTGCCAAATATCATGTCATGGTCCAATGTCACATTGTGACAACCATGGTCTACCATGGTCAACGATGGTCCAACTCACATTGTTACAAAGATTGTGTCAATATAAAAATTAACCACGGTAAACTATGGTCAACCATATTTATCTTAGGATTTATAATATTTATCTTAGGTTTCAATATTTACTAGCGATGATCCATCACCATATTCTGACAAAGATTGTCTCGATATGAAAATCAATCATGGTCAACCATTGTCAACCATGGTCTAATGTCAGATTGTGTGAAAGATTGTCTCAAAATAAAAATCAACCATGGTCCAACATCACATTGTAACAAATATTGTCTCAATATGAAAATCGACAATGATAAACCATATTAATTTTGGGGTTTATATTATTTATCGTAGGGTTTATATACCTTTGCTTTAGAATATTAAGCCCTTGGGTTTAATATTATTGCATTGGGATTTTAGTATTAATCCCTTGGGTTTATTATTCCATTGAGTTTATAATATCAATCCTTTGGGTTTATTAATCTAAGGGTTCATATTCACAGCGTATAATATTATTCATAGGGTTTATAATATTAATCCTTGGGTTCAATATATATCCATTGGGTTTATAATCATGACCAATCATGTTCCAACGTGTTGTGAAAACACAACATCTCCATTTTATTCTATCATAATAAAGTGAAAACATATGTAAATAACACACAACACATATAATAAGATAATATATGATAAATACTAATATAAGAGTTTTGTAGAGTGTTTCACTGCTTAAAAGTTGTGATGTCTTAAAACTGCTGATCTCCAAACTCTGATATCATATTTCCCCTCTCTTCAATTTCCACTCCCTTCGGTTGTCGATATCCCTAAAGGCCTCCGATCTCCGATATGTGATAATCCAATGTGCCTCCAACCTTCGAAAATCATTCACCTCTGATCTCTGATCTTTGACATACTATTCCTTCCGATAAGTGGACCCGATATATGTATTAACATTTGTCTAATCGGAATATCGCATCCTCTCTCATATCAGAACAATTTTCGATGACACTTATGTAAAATTTCCGATATGACTTAATCCTCTGATCGCTAATTTAGTTACAAACCCGATAAAGTTATTAAAATGAATTAATTATGATTTCGCATCTGCTCCCTATCACAATATCGCCAATATTTTGTGTTCTCTTATTTCAAAAGTTGCGATGAGACTTTCTACGATGCCACTAGTTTCTTTCCACTTATCACTTTCTTATAGGGCCGGTGTAATAATAATTAAAATGTCTATTTTCAATGGTTTTGCAGGAAGTTTGTTGTGTTTATATTTTGATGTAGGTTTTCGCTAAGTTTAATAATAGAACTAATTATCTCTGTTTGACTAAAAGAGTGATGAGCCTAGGGCCAATAAGGAGGAAGTATAAACTCGATCCGGGATTTCCAAACACTCTCTGTCGTGAGACACAATGTAGTTCTATACTGGAAAGATTGTTGTAACAGAGACTAAAAAAGGGCCAATGCCGTGAGCGGAAAATCAATCCTTTGGCTAAAGAAAAACACTTCGTTGCAACATTTTCCCAAATTTGGACCGTTTTCAACTAAATACAAAAATGTTGAGATTCAGTCAATTTTTATTTCTCATTTGTTGAGAAATCAAAGGGATTTGTTAACTTTGCAACTCAGTATAAATACTTGTCTCTTCAATGACAAAGAGGAGGTCTCGCTCCACACACAGGGGGATTCTTAGTAATAATTCAATTTGTGCCTTCACACTATTGTAGAGCGTAGACAATATTATTATAGAGATTGTAGAGAAGTTATGGCTCTATTATAAAGGGACTTTGCACTATTGCAAGAACTTACATTAAGGGTCAAAGCTACTCTCATAATTGTGGTAATAAAACTTTGACATGGTTTTAATTAATTATTTTTCTTGTGTACTATTACCGGAACTCAGTATTATTATCTCATTGTCAAAGTTTCATTATTGGTTTTGATCTTTATTCTAAATAGTATTATGTTTCTTTGATATTATGCATTATTGTTGTGTCATTGAAATTTTTTTTTGAAGCTTTGTTAAAGCTATCTTTTCAAGGTAGAATTAGATCATAATCAATCTTAATTCATTGAAGTATTCCTATGGTGACTGATAACTATTTATTATTCATTTGAAGGCTTAGGAGAGGTCTATCCCATCCTATTTCGAGATAGGTTTTTCATGTTTTAGATTATTTTTCCATCTACATATTAGTTTGCATCAAGTCCTCTCTTAAAGAGGCAAACAAATAATTTAATTGTGGTTTGGTCAACCTTAATTTGATCAAACATTTGCATTGATCTATTTCTTTAATTTACATCTTTAAAGATTGATATAAAGGAAATGTAACATGATGTATTATAGGTGTAAATAGATTAACTCTTAGTTTAGGTTACTTTGAAATTAGATTAGTTTTAGGTTAGTATTAGATAACAGAGTAACTAGACCTAACCAATCGGAACCACCATCTTCAATGGAAAAGGAGTTGTTTTACGTTCCCGACCAGGTGGTCTCCCCTAATGTTGACAACGGAAATTTTTTTCAATCAACATTTATGGCGCTAGAAGGATGACCTAAAGATTTGTTGTCTTTTGGAGATTTTGTATTTTAAAGTTTTATTTTAATCACAATGGCTCCACTCAAACTTCCAATTTGGAGTTGTATCTTTGGATGTGCATCTGCCAATCCTCCACCAAAAATAGTAAGTTACTTGTCAAAGGTAAAGTTTAATCGTAAGAGGAATGCTTCTGCATTTGAGCATGCCTAGAAATTTATTAAAAAAATTTGAAATTCCACTTATCATGATATTGATGAAGTTATTCTATTCATTATTTTTACTCTTACATTCTTAGGAAAATCCAAAAGTTGGTGTCAATCTATTCCAATTGTGTCTATTCATAGTTGGGATCAATTTATCACAATGTTCCTTTATCAATTTGATAAATATGATTATGAACATGTATGCGATGAATTTGAAGACCTACGAAGGTTTCAAAATGAATCTCTCTAAGATTTTACTATTAGATTTAAATTAATTTGTTTGAGATTCAAAGCTGAAGATAAATCTTTAGGAAATGAATTGATAGATTGGTTTGAATATATTTGTTCTCTTCCTCCCATTTCAAATCCGTATGAAACAATTGCAAGTTCTGATGACTCTTCTTCAAGTTCCAGTAATATTATCAAAAACTCTTATTTAGAAGGGCATATTAATCATGATGAAGTGGCCTCAACCATGTATGATAAATTCCTAAATTTAGTACACACCTCTTACAATGTTAATAATAATCATGCTGATGAACCATTATCACAAAACTGGCAATAATTTGACAAACAACCACAAGAAGAAATCAATAATAAAATTGAAGGACCATCTCCCACAAAATCTAAAAATCACAATGAATTGAATTCATAAAATCAGATTATAAATCAACAAGTATAAGAAGAAATTGAAATTTCCAATAATATGTGACCCATTGTACAAATTTTTGAATTTGATCATGTTGATCAAATAAAAAATTTAGTGAAGCGAGAGAACATTCTTCAAGAAAGCACAATTAGCCAAGTAAATGATCTTGAATTTGAAATTTGAAATGAAGAAAATGCACAAGAATTCACAAATAGAGATATTTTTAAATTCATTTCTTTTGATTCTCATTTTCACCTTCACCCTGATATTTTTGCTCATAGCAATCTATCCCCTCTTTGCTTTAATTTTATTCTAGAAAACAAAGAGGATGATATGAATGAATTCCAATTAGATTTTATCAAGATAGAGAATCATTCATTGATCATTCTTATGGCATTAATGAACATGTGCCTCATATTCCTTCTTGTTTTGATACATCGAATGAAATTGAAAGGAATTCTAGAGAATGTTGTGAAGTCATTTGTGATAGTTACTCTAACATTGAGGATGTTGATTTATCTTCTTCTCAAGTAAATCCTCATGATCAAATTTAGATCACATGTGAAAATGAAGAAAACCCTAGCTCGGAAAGTTTTCCAACTAGTCCTCATTTTCAAACAATTAATCATACTCATGATTTCAACATTCAAGAACCCATTCCAATCTATGATTTTTATGATGATCAAATTCTTACTTCTATTCATAATCTTGAACATCTCTATAATTCATAATTTGGTATTGGAAATCATTCTAATTCCATTATTCTAACCAATCCTTGTGAAGAAGAAATTACTTCAATTCAATCCTAGTTGTGTTGTAACATTAGTTGTAACAATAGTGTAAACTATGATTTGATTTCATTGTTGTTCCTTCACTTATTTTGTTTATTTTCAAATTTATCTTCTGTTTTCATTTTTTAGTTTTTGGGTATGTTATGTTGGCATAGTGAGTAATTCAGTATTGAAAACTCAATTGATGCATTGCCTGAATGGGAAGATGATGTTTCAAATCACAATCATGAACATGAAGAGCTATTACTTTTCCAATCACTTCTTATTTTCCAATTCATTTTTTATCACTTGTTACTTTCCTCTCCAAAGCTGCGCCAACAAGAGAGTGTATCTTTACATTATGAACAACCATCTAATTCTATTAATGATATTACGTTGAATCGATTAGATTTCCATCCATATTCCATTGACACTTTTGAGATACATTTGGAAAAATTTCCCTCACAAAAGATTATTAATAATTTAACATATGTACATAAGACTGCTAAAGTTTTGCATGCCATTGTATCTAAAGATCCATTTCCACAATTTGGTCTATTATCTTCTCCTTTAAACACCTTCCAATCATTAATGGAAATCCATCCATATTTCTATGATCCAATTGAAATTCAGCTAGAAAGGACATTTCAAGCGAAGATGATAGTAAATAAGCCGATTCTTGTAAATACATTAACAATAGTTGTACATAATAGTTTTAGTTTCATTTCTTTTGGTTTAAGTATATTTATGCTTTTATTATTGATGTTTTATGTATATAATAATTCAGAAAATAAAATGCTTGAATGGCTTCATTGGAAGTACAATTTCACTTAGTCTTAGTCTACTTTTTGGGTTAGGATTAGGTGTAGGTTTGTAGTAGTTTAAATTTAATTAAGATGATGGTTTTTAACTTTGATTAATATATGGGAGAAATTGAAGATTCATCAGGTAAAACTATAATCAAATTCTTCCAGGTACACATTCATACGTTCATCGTCATCTGGTTTGAGCTTTACAAATTTTCTTTTCTATTTTAATCATTATTTATTTCTTATATTTTGTGGTCTTCTTGCAGGTTCCCATCGATTTTATTTGTAGATTCAGCTTTGGTGGGAACAAACATTTCAGAATAAAAATCATCATATGACATTAGCAAGTTTTCTCTTTTCTAATTTTACGTACATTTTTAAATTGATTATTAGTCTTATTCTTAAAACTTAATCTATAAATAATCACAAACTATTTTTAAGCAAGATTTGCAAAAGTAAGAAGATCCCTGTCAAAGCATAGAACAATAACTCTAAATCAATAACTATGCTCCAAAATCATTATACAAGATAAAATCAACATAATATTATTTTTATGTCAATTCTCTGTATTATCTTGTAAGATGTATCTCAAGGATCATTTTCTTGATTGGCTTCTTTCTGATTTAGGCTTACTTGGATTGTCGTTTCATTTCATTTCACAATAAAATGGAGTAATGTTTTCTCTTTCATCTTGGCATAATCATTGGGCGAGACATTTTTATGCTCTAATTTATATTAACATAACTTAATCTCTAAGGATCACTTCAATGAAGATGATTTCTTTTATGTTCACTTTCAGCTTTCCTATCCAAGTAGAGTCCTTGGTTCTTTTAGTTTAAATCTTTCCGTTATTTTTTAATGAACTATATTTAACCCCTATCTTTAAAAGAAAGTAAAACACATTTAACAACAGTTACTTAAGGTCATGTGTTCTTTTGGGAGCAAGTTTAGTCAAGCGAATAGTAGTTATCTTAAATCTTTTTACGTCATCCCTTTCTCTTAAGGAGTGGTATGCCACCCCATTTATTAAGTCATCTCTATGAGATTAATAGTAGCCATAGTTAAACATAAAAACAAAATTGTCAATTGAAGGGTAGGAGGTCTTGTCATGAGTCGACCTACCATGATCATAATTTCTAACATTGTGACATTACCATTATTGGTCACCAAGCCAAGGTAATGGCTTTCGACCACAAGATTGAAGGAAAAGATGTCTCATCATGAGTCGGCTTGTTCACCATGTTATATTTTGTGAATCACATTGTGGTTAGTTGGTTACCAAACCAGGACAATGGTCTTCAGTTGGCATTCAAATAAGTTTATGATGATCTTTTGCAACCGTGCATTTATTCCTAATAGATGGGACACTGGACCCTAAAATGGTTAAAAGGCATCCGTGTTGAGGCTATAAACGCACGCTGACAACAATGGCCATGCATATGGTATGGAAGTTAAATTAATACTATGTTTTCTTGATTAGCTTGTTTACTAAAAAACTGATGCCTAACTGAGATGACTGTTGTACATATAAATTTGCTGAAACATTGGACTCATGGGGTAAATTTTTACAATTTCCTGAACAATAGTGGTATATATATTTATTTGACAACATATAATAGGGAAAAAATGGTTAGAATATCTGAATTTGAGCATTTCAAATTATCTAATTATAACTCCATTATAACTCCATTTTTAAACTAAGTTCCACATTTTTACAACAAAGATAATTCTTTCTCCCCAGTGTGTCACCATTATTGTAGTGAGAACATAGCACCCCGATTTTATTCAATCATAATAGACATGGGGACCCTTTTTGCATTACATGTAGGCTTTGAGTGTAATTGCATCATTTCAAATCTAATTTTCTTTTCATTTACACTTGTTTTATTTTTATAATTTAGCCTTAGTTTTACTATTTAGAATTTTAAGTTAAATATTCATTTTCTAAAGTTAATAAACTTGTAATTATCCTTTTTTCTTAATTAGATTAATTAATAATAAATAGCCCCCAAGAAAAAGCTCATGTTACAACATATGGAAATAGAGGAACTTTATGTTATTGGAGTTGAAAATATTTATAACCGAAGGTTGTTGAATATAAAGTGAAAACGTATGTGAATAGCACACAACAAATATAATAAAATAATATCAGAGAAACACCAATATCGGAGTTTTGCAGAGTGTGTCATTGCTTAAAAGTTGTGATATCTTAAAACTGCCGATTTTTTATCTTGGATATCATATTTCCCCGATCCCTAATTTCCACTCCCTCCGATCGCCAATATCCCTAAAGCCCTACGATCTCCGATATGCAATAATCCAATGCACCTTTGACCTCTGACCTCTGATAACCATTTACCTCTGATCTTCGATCTCTGACATACTATTCCTTCCGATAAGTGGACTCGATATGTGTATTAACATTGGTCTAATCGAAATATCACATCCGCTCTCATATCAGAACTATTTTCAATGGCACATATGTAAAATTGCCAATATGACGTAATCTTTTGATCGTTGATTTGGTTATGGACGTGATAAAGTTATTAAGATGAATTAATTATGATTTTGCATCCCCTCTATATCAAAGTTATCCAATATCACCAATATTTTGTGTTGTCTCATTTCAAAAGTTGGGATCATCTTTTCTCTGATACCACTAGGTCCTTGCCACTTGTCACTTTCATATGGGGTCGTTGTAATAATAATTGAAAAGTCTATTTTCGGTGGTTTTGCGGGAAGTTTTTTTTATTTAGAAGTTGATTTTTTTTCAGCTAATTTTAATATTATAACTAATAAGCTCTGTTTGACTGAAACAGGGATGAACCCAGGGTCGATAAGGAGGAAGTATCAGCTTGATCTAAGATTTCCAAACACTCTCTATCATGTGACACAATTCAATTCTATATTAGGAATATTGTTGTAATAGAAACTAAAAATGGCCCAACATCGTGAGTGGTAAATCAATCCTTTGACTAAGTGAAAAACACTTCATTGCAACATTTTCCCAAATTTGGCCTGTTTTTTACTAAATACAAAAACCTCCAGATTCATTTACTTTTTATTTCTTGTTTGTTGAGAAACCAAAGGGATTTGTTAAATTTGTAACTCTGTATAAATAACTATGTCTTCAATGATATAGAGGAGGTCACGATCCACACATAGGGCGATTCTTTGTAATAATTTGATTTGCGTGTTTGCACTAATGTAGAGTGCATAGAGTTTTATTATAGAGATTATAGAGAAGTTATGGCTCTATTATAAAGGGAATTTGCACTATTGCAAGCACTTTCATTAAGGTTCAAAGCTACTCTCAAAACTGTGGTAGTAAACTTTGACACGGTTTTAATTAATTCTTGTTCTTGTGTACTATTACCGGAACTCGGGATTATTCTCCCATTGTTAAAGTTTCATTATTGGTTTTGATCTTTATTCTAAACAATATTATGTTTCTTTGATATTATGCACTATTGTTGTGTCATTGAAATTTTCTTACTGAGGCTTTGTCAAAGCTATCTTTGCAAGGTAGAATGAGATCATAATTAATCTTAATACATTGAAGTATTCCTATGGTGTCTGATAACTATTTATTATTCATTTGCATGATTATTTTTCTTTCACTTGTATTAGTTAATGTGAACTACTTCCTTTAATTAATACAAAATAATATGATGAACTAAATCAATTCTTTCCCCAGTTTTAATTAGCTTGCTCTCAAATTAGGAGAAGGTTATCCATCCTATTTTGAGATAGGTTTTTCATGTTTTAGATTAGTTCTACATCTACATCTTAATTTGCATCAAGTTGATCCAGGTGGATCTTGGTGGTCACCTGCCAAGTCCACCTAGACCCCCACCACTGTTTCTCTCAACATTTTGAGTTTCCTTAATTGTAGCACAACTTACTATTTTTAGCAGTTTTTCTGGTCCTAAACTTTCGGAGCCGTTTTGAGGCCCTAAACGACGTTTTTTGGGAAATCTGGGGGCAACATGGGTCCATGGACTGATGTTGCCCTTCCCAAAGTGGTATTTCTCGGATAGATCTTTCTAATGAGCTATTGTACGTGTCAAACGAAGATCGTTACGCCAAGTTACGACCCGGGAAGTTGATGTACCAATTTACCCAAACGGGGCCCATTATTTGGCGTTTCATCTTCTAGGGTTAGTTTTGGTAATGTAAGGGTTTTCCTTGTTTCTCAACAATAATAGGCCTTCGAGCCTCATTGTAACACAGTTCAGAGGCATGTAGCCACCATATCTCTTCTTAGAGATAAGCTACCATCGCCTTAGCTGGTTTATTTCCATTACTATTTGTAAGCATATTTCAGTATTTTACATTAATGAAATGAAGTATTACTTCCACTGCATATCTGCGTTTATGGTTATCTCTGTAATTTGTTGCGTTCCTGTTTAAGTTCGGACCAGTGGTATCAGAGCAGTCTACTTTTTTTTTTTCTTTGCATTTCCCCAACGAGGTCGGGATATAAGGAGTTAGGGCCTGAACTGGTTGAACCTTTGCAAGACCAGCCTCGCAAATCCTAACGGCCTCCCATGGCGGATGAGAAGAAAGACGAGGGGGCAAGAGATCCTATCAAAATCTTGCTCGAAGAAGCCCTCGAGCGACAACGGAACGAGATGATGGATAGCTTTGCCCAGATCCTTCAGCAGCTACCTAGAAGCAATGCATCGGCTTCCAGCAGCTACTCTGGAAACACCACACCCTTTAAGGTACAAGTTAATTTTGAAATCCCCATATTCAAGGGTCAAATAGACATAGATGTCATAGATAAATGGTTAAATCTGCTAGAGGGTTATTTTTGGTTCATGAATTTTCGAGTCGGGAAAAGATTGTTTTTGCTCTTCTCAAAGCAGCCCCCCACGTCAAGGACTGGTGGGAAACCTACTGCGAGCATAAGGATGAAAGTACCGGCTCACTATTTTCAGTTGCACCCACCTAGAATTCATTTCGGGATGACATCAAGGAGCAGTACTACCCTGTCGGAAGCTATGAGGATGAATACATAAAGTGGACCATGCTACGGTAGGGAAGGGACCAAGACGTGCCGAAGTTCACCAATCTTTTCCATACCCTTCGCACAAAGTTGGGTATCAAGGCTATGGAGCATAATTTGATACTCAAATATCGCGGCTGCCTGCACAAGTACATCCAGGAAGAAATAGAATTCCTGAACATCTCCTCGCTCGGCACAGCATACCGATATGCTGTCAAGGTCGAGCAGAATTTTAAACAAAAGAAGCGAGACTTTGGATCTGCGAATCCAAAGCAAGGGAAAGATGCCCCTAAACCACAAAACAAAGGACAAAGCCAAGGCGGGGTAGGCCAAGAAAACCCGCCAAAGTTGTAAGCAAAGAACAACGCCACGAAGCCAAAAAAGGACACGGGAAAATGGTGTGAGTTCCATAAGAGTTCCACTCACAACACAAGTGAGTGTCGGGCCAAGCAGTCACTAGTGGCTGAGCTAAAGGTTTCAGAATCAGATGCATGTTCCAACTTGGAGTCAGAACCCGACAAGGGGAATGACAAAGGGAAGTAGATCATTGATGCAGATCCCAACGCCATAGTTGCTACCACCAAGATCCAGAAAAATGAACCCGAATATCTTGAGGAGGAGGAGCGCCTCTTCCACTCCCAGATGTGGGTAAAGGTCTCCCCACTACAGTTCATTGTCGATAGCAGGAGCCAAAAGAGCCTCATTTCAGCAGAGGTCATGAAGCGGTTAGGCTTATCGACCACAGCACATCCACAACCGTACACCATCGGGTGGCTTCACCAAGGATGGGATCTTCATGTGAGCCAACAGTGTCACCTTCCATACAACATCCAACCCTTCATGGATGAGGTATTTTGTGACATTGCTCCCCTTGAAGTTTGTGATGTATTATTAGGACAACCATACTTGTGGAAGCGACATGCTATGTATGAATCAAGGCCCTGTGCTGTTATTATTACATTGGGAAATAAGTTGTACCGGATACCAGAGGTAGCACCACCTACTGCCATATATTTGGTTACTACAAAACAATGCAGTAAGCTCATTTCCAAAATTGCGAAATTTGTTTTCCTGATGATATGCCCTCAAGAAAAGAAGAAGACGGTGGCCACGACCTCTAGACAGGGCCCCTCCGCATGAAAACTACAGCTGGACAAGATCGTGGAGGAGTACGAGGACATATTCACCTCCCCCGCAGGGGTTCCTATGCACTGTCAAGTCAAGCACTCCATCAATTTGACCCCAGGTGCACCGCTACCCATTGGACCAATTTATCAGCGCTCCGTTCTAGAGAACGATGAAATAAAGAGGCAGATTCAGGAGCTACTGCAGAAAGGTCACATCCGTCCGAGTTCATCGCCTTGTGGGAGCCTGATTGTGTTGGTACAGAAGAAGGATGGGACTTGGAGACTCTGTATTGATTATCGAGCGCTAAACAAGATCACTGTCTATAATAGGTACCCGATCCCGCAGATTGATGACCTCCTGGACCAACTAAAGGGGGCGAAATATTTCAGCAAGATCGATCCGAAGTCAAGATATCACCAGGTACCAATTGAACCCTTTGATGTGTGGAAGATTGCCTTCAAAGCCAAGGAGGGCCTTTTCGAATGGTTGGTTATGCCTTTCAGATTGACGAATGCTCTTGCAACCTTCATGAGGCTAATGGATGAAATCTTGCGGCCATTCACCAACTCATTTGTAGTGGTATACTTGGATGACATTCTGATCTTCAGCTAGACTTGGGAAGAGCACCTCCACCACATCCGACAGGTTCTCCAAACACTGAGGCAACACAAGCTATGTGCCAATTTGGAGAAATGCACTTTTGGCATGACCTAGGTTCAGTTTTTGGGATACATTATTGATGAACGGGGGGTGCATGTGGATCCAGCCAAGATCCAAGTCATTCAGGATTGGCCATCTCCAACCACTCTGATAGAGCTTCGTATCTTTCTAGGTCTTGCCAACTACTACCGCAGGTTCGTGTTGGGGTTTTCTCATATCACTTGGCCCTTGAGTCAAGTCACCAAGGGAGGAGCGAAAGCAAAATTCTTTTGGTCTAAATCTCAACATAAGGCATTCATAGAGTTGAAAGATCGCCTTTGCACGACACCAATGCTCACATTACCAGATTTACAACAACCATTTGAGGTTGAGACAGATGCCTCTGACTATGCTATTGGCGCAGTCCTTACTCAACATGGGCATCCAGTGGCATATCACAGTGAAACACTTTCAGACACAGTCCAAAAGTATCCCACTTATGATAAAGAGATGTATTCCATTGGGCAAGCCTGTCGACAATGGAAGCATTACATTTTGGGGAAGGAAAAAGGTCATCCACATAGACCACCGACCCTTGTAGTTCATACAAAGCCAAGGGAAATTGTAGAATGATCGCCATCAGAAGTGGTCAACATACCTGCAACAGTTCCATTTGAATATCAAGTATAAGAAGGGCAGCACCGATAATGTTGCAGATTCCCTTAGTGGACCACCGATCATGGCATTAACCACCATGCTCAACTCTTGTGGGCACAAGATTTCTGATTGGCCACTTCTCTACAAAAGCAACCCAGAATTCGGCCACACCTACTAGACACTCTTGGAGGGTCGGCATGTTCCAGATTTTCACCTCCAGGATGCCCTATTATGCAACCTGGGTCACCTTTGTGTTCCTTCAAGCGAGCGTGCCATGATGATTTGGGAAGCACACTATAGTCAGGCTGCTGGGCATTTCGGGGTCGAGAAAATGGTGGCAGTACTACAAAAGTAATTTTATTGGCCGAATCTTCGACAAGATGTTGGGAAGTACATCAGATAATTTACTGCCCGTGCCATTTCCAAACCGACCATCAAGAAGCAAGGCCTCTATGCTCCGCTGCCTACCCCTAGTCGACCTTGGGAATCCATCTCCATGGATTACATGTCAGGCCTTCCTTCCACTAAGCGTGGGAATGACTGTGTTTTTGTGGTCATCGACAAGTTCTCGAAGATGGCCATTATGGCACCCTGCAAGAAGAATATCACAGCAGAAGCCACTACTAAACTCTTCTTTGAATGAGTGTGGGTGCACTTTGGGATCCCACATTCTATCATCTCAGATCAGGACAGTCAATTCCTCAGTACGTTTTGGTCCAGTCTCTGGTCAATGCTGGACACCAAGCTCACTAAGTCCACAACCTTCCATCCTCAAACTGATGGCCAGACAGAGGTTTTCAATGGGATGATTGTGCACATTCTGCGCATGTACAACTCAAATCATCCATGCACATGGGACGAAAGCCTCCCCTATTTTCAACACAACTACAACCGAGCTCTTCACAGCTCGACTCGCCACAACCCTTTTCAGGTGGGCTTGGGATTCCAGCCACTATGCCCCATTGATGTGGCCATGCCACTTGCAACTACTCACATAGATTCAGCTCATGTCCAGTTTGAAACGAACAAGGCAACTAGCTTCATTGAGCACATCCAACATATTTGCCAACAGGTCCATGACATTCTAGAGAAATCAAATGCCAAGTACAAGCAGCGACATGATCAACATCGAGTGCCACACAAGTTTCAGGTGGGTGACAAAGTCTGGTTGCATTTGCAAAAGGAACGCCTTACTGCAGCCTATCGGAAATTGAGACCACTCTGATATGGTCCTTACGCCATTACTAAGGCTATGGGAGACAATGCATTTGAGCTCAGCATTCCCCCATTCCTTGGCTTGCACCCAGAGTTCAATGTGGACCGCCTTCAGCCATACTTTCCACCATTGTTAGACACATCTGACATTGCATAATAGCTCACACCCACAAAATTAAATCCAGATTGCAAGGAACAAGCTGCAACTGATCAAATCATGGACACACAGATTAAGAACACTCGCCAACAGAATATCCAACTATATCGAGTTGTCAAAGCAGGCCAACTCCTTCACCAGGGCAAGTGGCTCACCAGGGACCAAGTTTAGCAAAAGTTTCCTCATCTCATGGAGGAACTCAATGCAATGGAGACCATTGCTTCCTAAGGGGGGAGGAATGATCCATTTAGATCTTGGCGGCAACCTGCCAAGTTCACCTAGACCCCCACCATTATTTCTCTCAACATTTTCAGTTTCCTTAATTGTAGCACAACTTACTATTTTTAGCAATTTTTCGGGTCCTGAACTTCTAGAGTCATTTTGAGGCCCTAAACGATGTTTTTTGGGAAATCTGAGGGCAACATGGGTCAATGGACCGATGTCACCCTTCCCAAAGTGTAGTTCTCGGATAGATCTTTCTAACGAGGTATTGTACGCATCAAACGGAGATCATATGCCAAAGTTACGACCACGGGAAGTTGATGTACCAATTTACCCAAACGGGGCCCACAGTTTGGCGTTTCATCTTCTAGGGTTAGGTTTTGGAATGTTAAGGGTTTTCCACTGTTTCTCAACAATAAATAGGCCTTCGAGCCTCATTGTAAGACAGTTCAGAGGCATGTAGCCACACATCTCTTCTCAGAGATAAGCTACCATCGCCCTAGCTGGTTTATTTCCATTACTATTTCTAAGCATATTTTAGTGTTTTACATTAATGAAATGAAGTATTATTTCCGCTACATATCTGTGTTTATGGTTATCTCTGTAATTTGTTGCGTTCCTGTTTAAGTTTGGATCACAAGTCCTCCCTTAAAGAGGCAAACAAATCATTTAACTGCGTTTTGATCAACCTTAATTCGATCAAACCTTTATGTTGATCTATTCCTTTAATTTACATCTTTAAAGATTGATATAAAGGAAATATAACATGATGTATTATAGGTGTAAATAGATTAACTCTTATTTTAGGTTAGTTTTAGATTAGATTAGATTTATGTTAGTATTAGATAACAATGTAACTGGACCCTAACTAGCCAAAACCACCATCTTCAATAGAAAAGGAGATGCTTTAAGTTCCCAACCAGGTGGTCTCTCGTAATGTTGACAATGGACATTTTTGCTGATCAACATAATGTCACATCGTGACAAATATTTTCTCAATATGAAAATCTGCAAGGGTCCACCACTGCATTATGAGAAAGATTGTCTCGATATGAAAATAAATGATGGTTGACCATGGTCAACCATGGTCTAATATCGCATTGTGACAAATATTGTCTCAATATGAATATCAACCATGGTTAACCATTGTCAATCATCGTCAACCATGGTCCAATGTCACATTGTGACAAAGATTGTCTCAATATGAAAATGAAACATGGTCAACTATGGTCAACCATCATCTAATGTCACATTGTGACAAAGCTTGTCTCAATATGAAAATCAACGATGGTGAGCCTTAGACAACCATGTTTATTTTAGGGTTTATAATATTTATCTTCGGCTTTATATACCTTGGGTTTATGATATTAATCTCTTGGGTTTATAATCCCTTGGGGTTTTAGTATTAACCCCTTAGGTTTATAATATCAATCCCTTAGGTTTATTATTCTAAGGGTTGATATTCCTAGCATAGAATATTATTCATAGTGTTTATAATATAATCATGGTCAACCATGTTCCAATGTCACATTGGGACAAAGATTTTCTCAATATGAAAACCAACCATGGTCCAAAGTCACATTGTGTAAAAGATTGTCTCGATATGAAAATCAATGATGGTCAACCATGGTCCAATGTCGCATTGTGACAAATATTCTCTCAATATGAAAATCAACCATGGTCAACCTTTATCAACCGTGATCAACCATGGTCAACCATGGTCCAATGTCACATTGTGATAGAGATTGTCTCAATATGAAAATTAAATAGGGTCAACTACAGTCAACCATGGTCTAACATCACATTGTGACAAATATTGTCTCAATAACAAAACTAACATGGTGAACCTTGGTCAACCATATTTATTTTCGAGTTTATAATATTTATCTTAGGGCTTATATCCATTGGGTTTATATTATTAATCCCTTGGGTTTAATATTATTCCCTTGGGTTTATAACCCTTTGGGGTTTTAGTATTAACCCATTGGGTTTATTATTCCCTTCGGTTTATAATATCAATCCCTTGAGTTTATTATTCTAAGGGTTGATATTACTAGCATATAATATTATTCAGAGGGTCTATAATATTAATCTTTTGGTTTAATATAAATCCCTTGGGTTTATAATCATGGTTAACCATGGTCTAATGTCACATCATGACAAATATTGTCGTAATATGAAAATCAACCACGGTCACTCATGGTCAAGCATGGTCTAATGCCACATCGTAACAAATATTGTCTCAATATGAAAATCAACCATGCTCAACCATGGTCCAACGTCACATTGTGGCAAAGATGGTCTCAATATGAAAATCAACCGTAGTCAACCATGTTTATTTTAGGGTTTATAATATTTATCTTAGGGTTTGTATACCTTGAGTTTGTAATATTAATCCCTTGGGTATAATATTATTCCCTTTTTTTATAATATCTTTGGAGTTTTAGTATTAACTCATTGGGTTTATTATTCCCTTGGTTTTATAATATGAATCCCTTGGGTTTATTGATCTAAGCGTTCATATTCCTAGGGTATAATATTATTCATAGAATTTATAATCTTGATCCTTGCATTTAATATAAATCCTTTGGGTTTATAATGATGCTCAACCATGGTCCAACGTCGCATCATGACAAAGATTGTCTCAAAATGAAAATCAACAATGGTAAACCATGGTCAACCATACTTATTTTAGGGTTTATAATATTAAAAAAAAACATATTTGTATTTTTTAATAAATAATAGTAATGATTAATTTATTATTAAATATAAATTAATTAATTATTATTAATTCTCAAGTTAGTATATATTTATTATGTTAAAATATATAAATAGTTGTTATTTTTTTTAATTTTTGAATGAATGAATTTTATTAATATAATATCGTTTATTACATTAAATGAAATTAATTATTATTATTTTATTATGAATAAATATGTTAATGTTAATTTTATTTGTATGAATAATTTTTTTAATAAATAATAATTATATTTTATTTTTTTATTTTAGAATTTTGTGATTTGTATTGATTTTGATAATGTCTTAGATTAATCACATTTTAAGTTGTTGGTCCAACCATAACTAATTAATGTGGTTCATCCTCACTTTTGCTCTGAAAATAAACTAGATTAATTAGTTATAAATGTGGACCAACAACTTAAAATATAATTAATCCGAAAACCATTATTAAAAACTAATAATAATTAGAAATATTATTAATAATGTTTAATATTAATTATTAATATTATTAATAAGCATATGATTGAATGAATTGCTGATAATATAATTAGTATTAATAAATATTGTTAATTTTTATTTATATGAATAAATTTATTATGAGTAATATGATTATTAATAATACAATTATTGTTTGATTTTGGAGTTTTGAGATTTATATTGGTTTTGATAATGTTTTTGTGATTAATCCAACATGAGTTGTTTGGCTACATTTTGATTCATTTTTTCACCTATATCTTTAGGATGAACCACATTAGATGATTGAAAATATCCACGAACAACTTATGATGTGATTAATCATCAAAATCAATATAATAATATAATAATATATAATATATATATATATTCACATTTATAATAATTTGTTGTTAGTATACATTAGGTAAAGAAAATTATGATTTATTTTATATATATTTGTTTATATGAAAATTTGAATTAATCATTTAATTAAATAACATAAATAAATTATAACCATGTTGAAGATAATTTTAACTTTTGTTTTAGAAACTTTTTTGGCGAAATTCAACATAATTGATCATTGTCGACGCGGTATTCGAACCAACTTTGTCCTGGACGATGAACCACACTAGTTGGTTTCGAAACGCGTCGACCAAATGATCAATTATGTGTGATGTTCGCCAAAAAGTTTCTAACAAATGCTATGGATACAGAAGTCTAAATTTCCTTAAAAATTTTTAACTTTTTAGTTTATATTTTCTAAAAATATTTTTAAAATATTTTTTGAAATTACAACTTTTATATAATTTAATAATTATAAATACTAAATTAAATTAAAATTATTTTTTGGAAATTAAACTTTTATATTATTAATATATAAATACTTAAATTAAGGTTTAGAAAAAGATATTTTATAAAATTAAATCTTTATAATACATTTAATAATTAAATTAAATTCTAAAATAATAGGGACTGCACAACCTGTATGTATAATGTCCAAACTGGGAAGATAAGATAAAGAGAAGAGAGAAAAGTCTGACTAAACCTACACTAGTTGTCCGTCTCAATTCCACCACCATGCCGAACCTCAACGTCAAAGTAAAGTTGGAATTCACCCCCGCTATCAAATCGATTTCAGCTATATTTAATATTTTATTGTTTTCAGCAAACAAATTTTCCACAACCAGACGCGTCGCTCTTTTCTTTATTAATAATTTCTAAAGTTACAGGTTACAAGAATTAAGATTTGAACAGCGAAACAGGTTGACAGATTTCAGATATTTTCACAGATATGACGTCAATACGTCAAACAGACGATGTGGGCGTGCCGCGTGGTCTGGATGCAAGTCCTTCCTTTACATGAACTGACGAGCAGGCCTGGAATTTGACGTCTCACAGGACGTATTTCACATTTCAGAACGTATTTGACCGGTGATGAAAAATATTTCTCGTCAAGTTTGACGGACTTTGTAAACCAGCGAACCGTCAAAATGACGTTTTGTAAACCAGCGAACTGTCAAAATGACGTGCAGTTTAAAATTGAAGCCGTCAAAATCTATAATAAGGTATATCCTTTCCACCTAAAATTTCGTCAATTATATATATCAATAAATAAGTTTCAATTCACCTGCATTCATTACTAGCTTTACAATAAATTTTGTCAGGTCACCTCCAGTGATTACAACCTTTGCAATAAATTTTTGAGTGTTTCGATCCTACTGGATTTACAGCCGCCCAGTGAAAAAGAAAATCAAACGGTAGGCAATTTATTGCGATATTATCTGCTAAAAGCAGCGTACTACCTTTGGACAACGTCTCATGATAGGGAACTAACCCATTGAAGTCTAAAGAACAGTGAACTCATCTGCTTGCAGTTTATGAGGAGTTACAACAAATGCGTTATCGTCAGTGGTATCGATGCCATTAAGTGGTACCGATGACACTAACTGCAAGAATGGAGAGGATTGCTGCCATGCTCGTACACCACCAAACTAAGGTATGCTCCATGGTTTTTCGAAACAGAAATGCATATTTCTCCAATACTCCCCTCTCCTCTCGAGCTACTGCGCGACAGGATACACCATTCACAGAGTGCATGTCGTTTCTAATTAGCTGCCTGTTGGAAACCATTAGACTTAAATTGAAATTGAGCGGGGATATTTACTGGGAGCTTATCAGTTTGATTGGATAAAGTTCATGAGAGGGAAAAGATAGGAGAAGCCATAGCAAGGATACCAATGAATATCGACATGCCTATTCATAGATCCAGATCTATCAGTTACGCGGTATTTTTCACTTTTTCCTTTTCATATAATTCGAAAAAACTATTTTATTCATCTCAAATTAAATATTTGAACTTATTTTCACATAAATTTATATATTCTATATTGGTTTTTATTTTGTTTTTATGAAAATTTTAAATTTTTTAAAAGTGCGTTGAGTTTAAAAATTCATTTTTTTTAAGTGCGCGGAGTTTGAAAACTGATTTTAAAATTTTAATTTTTTGAAAGTGCGTTGACTTTAAAAACTGATTTTTTTAATGTGCGTGGAATTTAAAAACTGAACTTTATAAGAGCTCAGATTGGTTTAAATTTTAATTCAGATTAAATTTGATTTTTTAAAATCCTAGATTTGATTTGAAACTAGATCAAATTAGATACAAATGTAATTATGTTTGGACAAAGATAGGGATTTAATCGGAGTAGACTATTTTTAATAATACACATAAATTAAAGGCTGAAATTTATCTTCATAATTATGTATTTTTCACCTTTTTTATTAAATTTATTAATTAAAAAGAATATTTACATGATTTTTTTTTAAATGTATATATATTTAACTTGTATATTATTTTTTTACTATTAATATTAATAATAAAGCTGTAATTTAATTAGTTTTTTTAACAACTTGAGATGTATGATTAAAAAAGTGTTTTGATGCTTGTTTGGATTGATATTTATTGGCATTTACCAACTATTTAATTCATATAGCTATGCTAGTAATAAACATTTTAATGCAAGATTGTAGAATTTTATAGTTACACTTTTGTGCATAGAAACCATCTATCTCACAAAATAGTTTACATGCTATAACTATGATATGATGCAACTCATTTAAGGTGGCAGTGGTTCAAATTTCTAGTAAAATTCATCAAATGTTGAAAATTTGATTTTAATTTTGAGTTGGTAATGGTTAAATTCTCAAGACAGATGGATGAGACATTTAAAGTTAATTTTGATTTGAATTTGAGCACAAAGACACAAGGTACAAATTGGATTCCTTGATCCATGTTTACATAGTGGATATGACGAGAAATTCAAAAGTGAGGGTATAGATAGTGAAAAACAACTCCAAAGTTTTTGAATCCTTAAAAGTTAGAATCCTTAACCAATAGGAACATTGTTGGTCAAAGTTTCATGGCCATAATTAGGCACAATTCAATCTATCATAGTAAAATTTTCTGGCAAATAAAGTACCATAAAACAATGACCAACAAGATGGGAAATCTATTCAATAGGAATATTAACTAAGTTCTTATTCTTTTTCCTTAGTTAAAAGTTCCTTCATGACTAATGGTTCCTATGGCTATATTTTTTGTTGACCTAATTTCATTAATCAAAGTTCTTATTAGTTACAGTTTCTTTATCAAAGCGCTCATATCTATTACAGTTCTCCATCCTTTTGTTAGTTAGAGTTCTTAATCAAGAAAATCCTTAGAACTATGATCAACATGAATTTTAACTTACAAGACCCAACATCAATATGTGAACTTAAATCGATTAGGGAACAAGACAATCATAGTTCATTGGTCATAGTTCCTTAGTTAAAGGTATTTCTCTTTGGTCATAGTTCCTTAGTCAAAGGTATTTCTCTTGGAAAGTTCCTTGGGAGTATCACTAGCATGACTTCTTAATAAAAGGAACTCAAAGAGAAGGCACAGAGATATAGGCTTGGTCAAAGTTATTCTTTGTTGAATCTGTTTTTCCAATAGGAACACTAATCAACATTTGACCAAAAAATATTTGTTAGAGTCCTTAGCCAACGAGAATTTTGACTAGGGAATTATGGAGGGACTATGAACTTTAATGAAAAATAACTTTGTTTATTAGAGTTTTCTTGGTCCTAGTTCTGGGTCTTGAAAATTCTTTGGAACTATAACTGATGGGAGCTCTAACTTACATTAATGCTATTACTAGAGGATTAAATTTTAATTGTGTTTGTTAGATATAGTTGTGATATTCTCTCAACTTATCTTCCTAAGTATGGAAAACTTGGATCTCACAACAATTTAAAAAACCCTATATAAACCTATTGTATTTGTACCAATTTTAGATCAGAGAAACTTATGGAAACACATAGAGTAACTTAGGAAAAAACAAGGCATTCTCGAAGGGACATTAATGAAAGTTGAGATGCAAGAGTAGTTGAAAAAGATGTTCTAAATACAAGGAGGTTGACACTCACAAATTTGCTTGGAAGGTAAAATAAAGGGCATGAAAGATGCAAAAACGTAATCAAATTTTCATTTGACAGGCAAATGAGATTGGAAATTCTAGGCCTACGTCCAGCACGGATTGAATTTGCTTTGAAAGTATTTGATGATATAATTTAACTAGCATACCTTAGGGGAAAGGAAACGCCCGCTACTTCAAGGAAACGCCCAAGTGAGTAAAATGTTTTTAAAAAGATAAGAAAAGTGTGTTGGAGGGTTGTTAGATAACTAATAGTGAATTTAGTTAAGACACTAAACCCCGCACAAAATTAGTTTGGAATTTTCAATAGGAAGTTAAGATGCACCTCATATGTAAAAACATAACAAAATTATTATGATATCAGCATTTCGATTTCATATGTAATAGCGGTCATATTCCACAGCACATGCACGACTAACCAATAGAAGACGTCAAATTAGCGTGTGTGATAATTCACACAACGCGTCCTTCGACGAATGCGAGGTTTGTTTGCTCGTATAACACTAAAATTATGTGCCACGGTTTGGCGACTAACGTGAACGGAAAAATAGAAAGCGTATGTAAATGAAATTAAAGATTTTAGCACTCCAAGTAATTTGGTGGGGTCAGTGGAGTTCTTTAATATTAAAGACAATATCAGTACCCTCGTCTCATCTGATCGGCCAAGTTGTTGGTGGGTTTAGTGGAGTTCTTTAATATTAAAAACTTGTCCACCCTCATCTGATCGACGAAGCACAACTTGTCCATGGCGGATTCTAGTGAGTTCCTGGCGACACTGTTAGCCGACACCTCACCTTTTTCTTAAGTAGTTGTTTCCGATTCGGATATTCACGCTACAGATTTCTTCCGTTGCTTCTACTGGGCGTTTGTGGTTGGGCCGGTGTACAGAATTCTAAAGAGAGAAGGCTAACTGCAGACCTGGTTCATAGCAAACTTGGGCTGGCAGCCTGGCCATGATGAAAGCGCCAGAGGGAGTTTGTTGGCGTTTGTTATTAACTCGCCTCACATGTTTGTTGTTTTTCTTCACTTTCAGTTTTGTTTCTGGAATTCCCGATTCCAACAACCAGTGCTTCCCTAAAAAGCAACTGCTGAGACTTGGTTCATCACTCACTCCTCAACAGAACACAGCTTGCCTGGTTGTTGAAATATTATTTTCAACTGTAGGGGTTGTCCTTTGCCATACCCCTGTACTCTTGAATCAACTGCCATACTTCTGCATTGATGATTTTGCCAGCAAATAGCCGCAGCTCCAGTTGAATCAATTGCCATACCTGTGCATTGATGATTTTTCCAGTAAACAGCCGCAGCCCCAGTCCTTTTCTAAATCAGCGATTACACAACAATTTATTACGGCATGGTGGACTCCCACGAAATGATGGTAATTAATTGCTGTGTAGGTAGGATTTTAATTTTATTGTTTTTAATTCACGTATGCAGTTTTTTTCTTACGGCACATAAAATATGTAAGTTCTGTTTTTTGTTTTTCAGTTGACTCTGTAATGTAAAAAAAAAACACAGCAGTGTGCGTAAGTTTTTTTTTTAACAGAGAAAGAGTTCTCTCTGTAATGCACAGCAGTGTAGAAGTTTTTTTTTATACGCAGCAGCGTGAATATATGAAGGAAATTTACAGACAGGAGTGTAAAATGTTTCAAGGAAGAAACAGAGTATTTGCAGCAGTGTTTTGAACAAAAACAGAGTGTTTACAGCAAGAGTACTGAACAGAAACAGAGTGTTTTGTAACCGCAAAGCAGTGCTTAAACACCTGCAATTTTCTGAGATATAGGAAGTTGTTTTATTGCATCAGTTGTTAGTCAACTGTTTTACTGAATATAAGTTAAGTTTTAGTTGCTATTTCTCCAGTTTTTGTGTTGCCAAGCATTACTCTGTTTTTCAGTTTTTATTTTAAAATATCAGAAATTTCCTATCCAAGTAGAGTCCTTGGTTCTTTGAGTTTAAATCTTTCCGTTATTTTTTAATGAACTATATTTAACCCCTATCTTTAAAAGAAAGTAAAACACATTTAACAACAGTTACTTAAGGTCATGTGTTCTTTTGGGAGCAAGTTTAGTCAAGCGAATAGTAGTTATCTTAAATCTTTTTACATCATCCCTTTCTCTTAAGGAATGGTATGCCACCCCATTTATTAAGTCATCTCTATGAGATTAATAGTAGCCATAGTTAAACATAAAAACAAAATTGTCAATTGAAGGGTAGGAGGTCTCGTCATGAGTCGACCTACCATGATCATAATTTCTAACATTGTGACATTACCATTATTGGTCACCAAGCCAAGGTAATGGCTTTCGACCACAAGATTGAAGGAAAAGATGTCTCATCATGAGTCGGCTTGTTCACCATGTTATATTTTGTGAATCAC
>APFE030253671.1:0-13507 GCA_000404065.3 Pinus taeda | reverse complement strand
GCAGGAAGAGGCACACGTAGTGGAACGTCTTGCTGAGCTCTTGTGCTTCGGGGTAGTTTGCCAGGAACTCTACATCATGGTAGTGTGACCAGTTTAATTGCGGTCCTTCAGCTCACTGTTGTGCGAGCACGATGACAAGTGTCGGCACCAATTCAGTGACCTTATCCACCATCACGTCATCCTAGTAGTCTCCAATATTTGTGAAATTGGGTTCTGCCTCAGTACCAATGTTTACTTGTTTCGTTTTCAATGACACAGTTATATGAGGGCTCTCAATCTGCGGTCCTTCAACCTTTCAGTGACCTTCTGTTTCTGGAATGTTAATACTCCATAGATCCTCATATTCTTCTTTAGCAGTGACATTGTAACATTCCAGCGCGTGACTTAGCTGAGTGGTATCCTGTGGTATCCTAAAGATTTTTTCTTTCACTACTTGTAGTGCCTCATCAATACAGTCAAACCCGTCTTCAAAACTAAATGTCATTATGAATCCCTTGCGCACAATATCCCATTCACCTATACCATGGAAGAGCTTTGTCTCGATGTACTAATTCATTGGGACGACATCCAGTGTGTGATAGAACATGTGCACCCATTTAGGTTGGGGCTTTTTTCCATAAACCTTGGCCCACTTGGTCAAATGCACATGCAGATCATCCTGCCCATCATAATTTTCTGTCATTCACATCTTAGGCTTCCTGAATGATGTTCTCACCATCCTCCTACATTCGCGCCAATCATCAAAGCTTCCTTTATGCATATCCTACCACCTTGCGGGCATAGCACAGTGCCTAGTATAATGCCTCGAAGCGTTGCTTTTCTGCTACCTCCCTTTCGAATGCGTCAAAAAGATATCTACCTCATTCAGGCCATCATAAGTAGGAAAATGTCTTACCTATGAGGATACACAGTGTACTGATTGGGTCATCATGTTTCATTTCAGCGTAGTCACTTCATGTAACTGATTATGCCAGCGCTCTAACACTTCATCGGAGTCCGAAGTGCATGAACGTTCATGATCCCATGTAATTCTTCCATCCATGGTGGGATTCACCCAATCTTGGTCTCGTCTTGTTATCTTATAGATACAGTCCAAATTTTCATCACTCTCATAATCGCAGACTGGTTCCATATAGCGTCATCCTTTAATAGGATCTAGAGGTACTGTTACGCGTAGCGATCTCTTCTCAAATATCATATTTTGCTTCTTTAGGTTGATTACCCCATTCATATCAGTATCCCAGTCAATTCCCAAGAGTGAAAGATAGGGTTTCTTGTCATCCACTATCTCTATTACCTCAAAATCAGCTAGCGCCATCGCACCTTCAATATCCACAGTCACCCCCTACAGCTGCCCCATGGGGATGATCTTCTATTGATTCACCATCATTAGCTGAATCAAAGACCATTGTAGCGTGAGTCTCCCCATTCGTTCCCAAGTCTACCTCAGTAGGAACTTCATGTCTAACACAGGTCCAAAATAGCTTGATCCATTTCCTACTCTCCTATCTATGCAGTCAGTCTCATCTCCCCGTCTTGTGCTTGTTTTATGCTTGCCAATCTTTAGTACTACACATGGCTCACCTAGAGTGATTCTAGAGCATCTATTGAAGAGCTCTTGTAACCACTTCATAGTGTTACTATCATGCAGTAACTTCGTGCAGGTCTCTAGGAAAGTTGTTGGCATAAAAATGTCCATCTCCTGATTAGGCTTATCCTTGCTTCCTGAGGTGGAGGCCTCAATGAAGCTCTTGTTAGCTTCCATGAAGGTTTCACGTGTGCACTCCAAATCGAACTCAGCCTCCTTCGCCAGAGCTTTTCCAACCCATGTACTATCTTTTGGTTGTTTCCGCTTGTCATCACTTGTCCCGATTCGACTTCTGAGCACTTTATTTACATTTGGATCCTCTTCATATGACTGAGACCTCATCATCTGCAGGTTATAAGTCGGTGGAGGTGGTGGCGCCCCTTTGCCACCTATCCTTGCTATCAACGTAGGATGGTCCTCCATTTCATGATCAAACAACATGCAATACATGCATGACGAATGCGTTGGGTTATTACAATCGTGAGCATAGTGTCCTGGTCCCCTGCAATTATAGCAGATCAACTGTCCTTGACCTCTACTAGGTCCTCCTCCACCTCGGCCTTGTTCGTGCCCCGAAAATCCTATTTGCACCATGCTTTTGCTCTGTTTAGGGGGGTGTGATTCAACCTAAACCCTATAAGCATGAGTTCTATCCATCATCAATTCATAACTCCTTCACTTTCACTCATCATGCCCTACTCACTGACAAAAGTTACAGAAGAGTTGTTGCGGTGTCTATACAAACTTCTACAGCAAATGACAATTATCCATGGCATGTTTTCCTACCACCTGACATACAGTGCACTATAATGTGGGCCCAGCGCTCGGTCCTGCTTGAGCTTCCAACGTCAAAGGCATTAGTCCTCCTCCTGTAATGTAGTTCACAAAAACTGGGCAATGGTCCTTGTCATGTCCCTGACTCTTGCATTTTAGGAACCATACTTCTTCGCACACCTCTGGTCAAACCATTTTGTCCTGCTTCAGACATTGGATTTCAAGGCATAGATTCTTCAACTGCGCATCGATGTTTCATGTAGTCTCCTGGCAATATCTAAGGCCTCCACCTGAGTAGTTATATTCTACTATGACAACGCAACCCTTAAGTTTGGCAATAACAAAGCCACAAACCACTCACGATGCTGTCCATCTGTTAGATTCATGTTGGCTTCATAGACTGTACACTTCAACCTATAATCTAGTTCCCAAGGCATCTCGCTTGGTTGCATCGCTATTTCTTTGAAGCCCACAATCAACTGTGCCTCAGATTTAGGCCTACTGAATTCTCTATTCAGTGATGTTTGGATGTCTGCCACTCAAGCATTAAAGTTATCATTAGAATACTTGATATACGAGGCTAGTGCACAATCTTACATAGCACTAACCAATGTTGCCTTCATTATATGATCATCTGTAACACCTTGATCTTCGCATACAACTTTCACAATGAGCCAGAATTGGTTTGTGTCCCCATTCCCCAAGCCTTTGAACAAAAGTAGCTTCACTGAATTTACCATACTGAACTATGGTGGAGGTGGAGGTGGTACGAGTGAAGTCGCAAGTGATGGTGAAGTTGGGGGCGGTGTGGGCAGAGGTTGTATTAGTGGGAATCCTTGTCTTAATTACTGAATAGCATTTCGTGGAAAAAGCTTTGCTATCCCTTCTTTGTCACCTTGTGGAGGTGAAATCAAGGGAATATACTCCAGACCATTTTTTCTTTTGTTCCCGTAATATTTCTGCTTCGTGTAGTATCGAACATCAGGGTATCTGCATTAACCCGTCTTTGGAACAATATCATTTTAATCTAGGTATTCAAAGATTTTAAGTACTTACTTTGCAGTCCTTTGAAAAACTGCCACTCTGCCTCGGTGTAGTTGACTGAGGTGTCGACCACGAATTTAGCCACAAATCCTCCTATGATGTGATCAATACAATGATCGACAATGCGGGCGATCTTGTCCACCGATGCTTCCAATTTATTTATTAGCTCTGGGGTCCAAATAATAGGACCATCAACTTTCCACCTTCCATGGCTATCTGCTAGCTGCACGATCCACTTGTATAGCTCAATCGAAAAGGAACAAAAAAAGATCTCATGGATCTCTATACACAAGTACCTATCCAACCATTGTTCTTTTTTCAGTCACGAGTTTCTGTTCACATGGACCGCGAATTGATGGATCTTCCTATACAACCAGTCCCCGATCTCCTTCTTAGTTGGATTCTAGTGATACTGTTGGGTGTGGAGCATGATTATTTAGAGGTCTTTGTTTCATCCAGATGTATACCCCAGTAATATTGTACACCGCTCCACGTGAGGGGGAGTTGTCCCCCCCATGGGGATTCGGCGACAGCGCCCCCGAAGTTAAAAGTAGATGTAAAATTGCATTGTAAAAGTATAGTAATTTCTAGTCAATTTGGGCCTTTCATTAGGGAGATGATTGGACGGTAGAACTTATGTTTAGTTTAGGGTTTTTTGACCTGGAAGGCAGCCCCTCTCTTTGAATGAGGGAATTTTATTGAGGTTGGGTAATAGATGTGTATTCTCTGAGTGAGAAGTAGAGAGGTGAGATTGTGAGAGAAAACAAAGAATGTTATAGTGGATCTACTGTAGGTTGTGTCTCTTCATTTTTCTAGATAATAGAAACGAAGAACTAGTTGTTCGGGGTGGACATGGCCCAAATTGGGTGAACCACATATATCTGTGTCTCTCTGGTTTTATGTGTTTGTTGTTTTTCCGCATATTATATGTCTTTCATTTTCTATCATATATAATCTTTCTCTAATAGATACAACATCACACATCTCTTATGCAGATTCCAGTCCCGACAATAGAACTATTTGTTGGCTTGAGGGGCCTAACCCAGGTTTCGCGTTAATTAGCCAAATGAATCCCTACACTACTGGCATTTTGGGCATCAGCCCGTGGAGCCCAGATTGAAGTCTCACTCGAACCAGTATGTGGGGATGTTGGAATCAAGTTTTCGCACCTTGATATGGTTAAGATGTCATATTATTCCCTCTATCCCTACCTTCCTGCAGGTTGCTTCGCTCTAGGGCTGACAAGGTGAGCCCTCTATTATGTGCTTCGATACCCCCATGAAAGGGTACGATCGACCTTCATACAGTCTCAACCTATTGCTCAAGTACTTTCGCGCTACTATGGCAGAGTGTCCAAATCGAACTCAGCGTCCTTCGCTAGAGCTTTGCCAACGCATGTACTATATTCTAGTTGTTTCCGCTTGTCATCACTTGTTGCGATTCCACTTCTGAGCACTTTATTTACATTTGGATCCTGGTCATATGAATGAGACCTCATCATCTGCAAGTTATAAGTCGGCAAAGGTGGTGGCTCTGCTTTGCCACCTATCCTTGCTATCAACATAGGACAATCTTCCATTTCATGATCAAACAACATGCAATACCTACATGATGGATGCATTGGGTTAGTAAAATCATGAGCATAGTGTCCTAGTACCCCGCAATTGTAGCAGATCAACTGTCCTTGACCTCTACTAGGTCCTCCTCCACCTCGGCGTCATTCGTACCCCGAAAATCCTGTTTGCACTATCCTTGTGCTCTGGTTAGGGGGGCGTGTTTCTGAATGAACCCTATAGGTGGGAGTTCTATCCATCATCAATTCATAACTCCTTCAATTGTGCTCATCATGCCCCATCGACCTACAAAATTTGCAGAAGAGTTGTTACAATGTCTGTACAAACTTTTACAGCAAATGACAGCTATCCATGGCATGTTTTCCTACCACCTAACATATAGCGCACCATAATGTGGGCCCAGCGCTTAGTCCTTCTTGAGCTTCCGACCTCAAAGGCATTAGTCCTCCTCCTATAATGTAGTTCACAAAGACTGGCAATGGTCCTTGTCATGTCCCTGACTCTTGCATTTCAGGAACCATACTTCTTCGCACACCTCTGTTCAAACCGTTTTGTCTTGCTTCAGACTTTAGATTTCAAGGCACAAATTCTTCAACTGCACATCGATGTTTCATGCAGTCTCATGGCAATATCCAAGGCCTCTGCCTGAGTTGTTATCTTCTGCTACAACAACGTAACCCTTAAGTGTGACAATAACAAAGCCACAAACCACTCACGATGATGTCCGTCTATCAAATTCATGTTGGCTTCGCAGATTGTACACTTCAACCTATAATCTAGTTCCCAAGGCATCTCGCCTGGTTGCATCATGATTTCCTTGAAGCCCACAATCAACTGTGCCTCATATTTAGGCCTACTGAATTCTCTATTCAGTGATATCTGGATGTCTGCCACTCCAACATTCAGGTTATCATTAGAGTACTTGATATACGAGGTTAGTGCATGATCTTGCAGAGCACTAACCAATGTTCCCTTCATTATATGATCATCTGTAACACCTTGATCAAGTTCCATAGTGAGCCAGAATTGGTGTGTGTCCTCATTCCCCAAGCCTTTGAACAAAGGTAGCTTCACTAGATTTACCATATTGAACTATGGTGGAGGTGGAGATGGTACGAGTGTAGTCGCAAGTGATGGTGAAGTTGGAGGCGGAGGTGGTACTCACGGGAATCCTTGTCTTATTAACTGAATAGCACTTCATGGAGAAACCTTTACTATCCCTTCTTTGTCACCTTGTGGAGGTGAAATTAAGGGACTATACTCCGGACCATTTTTTCCTTCGTGTAGTACTGAACATCAAGGTAGCTACATTAACCCGTCTTTGGAGCAATATCATTTTAATCTAGGTATTGAAAGATTTTAAGTACTTACCTTGCAGTTCTTTGAAAACCATCCACTACACCTTGGTTTAGTTGACTGAGGTTTCCTCTGATGCTTCCAATTTATTTACTAGCTCTGGGGTCTAAACAATAGGACCATCAAGTTTCCACCTTCCTTGGCTATCTGTTAGCTTCGTGATCCATTTTTATTGCTTAATCGAAAAGGAACAAAAAAAGATCTCGTGGATCTATATATACAGGTACCTTTCCAACCATTGTTCTTTTTTCAGTCGTGAGTTTCTGTTCACATGGGCCATGAATTCATGGATCTTCCTATCGAACGAGTCCCCGATATCCTTCTTCGTTGGATTCGAGTGATACTATTCGGTGTGGAGCATGAATATTTAGAGGTCTTTGTTTCAGCCAGATGTATACCCTAGTAATATTGTACACCCCTCCACGTGGGCGGCAGGGGGAGTGCAGGGGGGAATTTCCTCCCCCGTGGGGGTTCATGGGTAGTGGTCCCGAAGCTAAAAATATATGTAAAATTGCTTGGTAAAAGTATAGTAATTTCTAGTCAATCTGGGTTGTTCATTAGGCGGATGATCTAACGGTAGAACTTATGTTTAGTTTATGGCTTTTTTCCCTAGAAGGCAACCCCTCTCTTTGTATGAGGGCATTTTATTGAGGTTGGGTAATAGATGTGTACTCTTTGAGCGAGAAGCAGAGAGGTGAGATTGTGAGAGAAAAAAAAGGATATTACAGTGGATCTACTGTCGGTTGTGTCTCTTCATTTTCTTGGATAATAGAAAGGAAGGACTGGTTGTTCGAGTTGGATGTAGCCTAAACTGGGTGAACCACGTATATCTATGTCTCTCTAGTTTTATGTGTTTGTTGTTTTCTTGCATATTATATGTGTTGCACTTCTCTATCATATATAATATTTCTCTAATAGATACGACATCACACATCTCTTATGTAGATTCAAGTCTCAACAATGGAACCATTTGTTGGCTTCAGGGGCCTGACCCAGGTTCAACATTAAGTAGCCAAACAAATCCCTACACTACTCGCCCTTTTAACAATAGCCCATGAAGCCCAAACTAAAGTCTCCCCTGAAGCAGTATGGGGGGATGTTGGAATCAAGTTTCCACACCCTGAGATGGATATGATGTCATTTTATTCCCTCTATCCCTGCCTTCATGCAGGTTGCTTCGTTGTAGGGCTTACAAGATGAGATTTCTATTCCATGCTTCGATACCCCCATGAAAGGGTACGATCGACCTTCACACAGCCCTAGCCTATTGCTCAAGTACTTTCACGCTGCTATGGTAGAGTGTCTTGTAGATTTCCCAATTAGTCTAACTGACTTTCTTATCTTATGAAACAATTATAGTCGACACCACGTAAACTGATAACCATAATTGGATTTAGTTATCTAATGTAATTACATTCATTCACGCATCATATAAGCATAATAAAGGACATTCATACATAACATATCAAGATGCATCAATAGAACAAAGACACTAAAATAGAAGAATAATTCTCTTCATTGATATTTTCCAAGTGTTTACAAATTTTATCCACCTTGCGCACACAGCTGTAGGGATCTGCGCACTGAGCTGCAGACTTCCGCCCTAGGCCTTTGCGCACTCAGCTGCAGAGTCTATACGTACGCTACAACCCAAGACTTAGACATCTTCGCTTAGAGCTATGACTTTCTTACCTCATTCCCCTTTCTAACTACTTAGAGCATAGCTCTTTTTATACAATCCCATGGTTAGTGGACCATGGGTATATCTCTTACATCTGACTTTACTTTACAAAACTAAGGGCAAACAATAGTTGATGACTTATGGCACTTTCGCACTTCGCGACCACAAAATATGGATTATTCATAATTTTATTACAATATTTGACTCAAACATGGGATTTTAACCCCAAAAATTTCCTTGGGGGATCCCGCCACCAACAACGCCTGCTAATGATGTTATTCATAAATTGAAATTCAACCCTCACACAACAACTACTCAAAGTTATAACATAGTTGAAGATATTGCTCAGGCTCCATCAGCCATGACAACTCTTGAGGTGTTGCAAAATTTTCCGCCCAAAAGAAGGATTTTCTTTCAACAAACAAATCTATTGATCCTTTATATTTTCACCTTCTATTTCGTAACCATGAGAACCGTACAACTCAACTTCCAAGTCAATTAGCCTTCATGATCTAGGTTGTTTTTCAAGGTAAGAATGTTCACCATTCCATTGTGGATGAAGGTTCCTCAATGTGTATTATCTCTATGTTGTTGGAAGCCTATTAGTTCTCCCCAATTAAGCCAAACACCAACCAATTTGAAAGATTTCGATGGAAGAACTTATAGATTGTGTGGGCCTTTTAATTATCTATTGGAGGAATTAGGTGGCAATCTTGTATCAATAGATTTTGAAGTTATTGATGGAGCTTTGTATTATAATATTTTACTAGGTCATATGAGTGTTTATGTCATGGTTGCAGTTGTTTTGACATATTTGGAATGATCGATTTTCCTCATAAAGGTGGTAGTGTAGCTACTAATCAACTAACTTTCTTTGCCACTGATTCTTTAGTTACAAGAAGTGTCTCTCTCATGGGGAAAATCTCGTCACCCATATCTGCATGTTAGGGTTGGATTTCTCAATGGTTCCTCTCTTATGGGAACCTTTTCACTTCCTCCTCCTTCACTGCCCTACAGATCTATTTTGGTTTCCTATATTAATATGAAATCTTCTTGTACTTATCCACTTGATCCATGTGTAGGACTAGATAAATATAATAACGATAGTTTTGGTGATCGTATGCCCCTCAACCCCATTGATCTTTATTAAAATGCCATCCATTCAAATTGCACGACTTATTCTGATCCTTCCTCTTTGATCAATTCGATTGATCATTCTTTAGATTATGGTAAATCATCTTATCCTTTCCCTTGTATTTTTTTCCACCAATGAGAGAATTATGGAGATCATGATGATGAATGATTTTCCATAGGGAAATCATCATCATCATTCTTCATTACCAAATTAATTTGAGGATATCAATAATTAAATTTATCGACACAATCTCTTTAAGTTATCTACAATTTCTAGATCCATTAACGATGTCAATTAAGAGAAGAACTTGTTGAACATTGAAGAGAAAATCCCTCTTGATATTTTAATTAAAGCCACCATTGTCAAAAATATGCATATCGATGCATATTTTTCTCCCAAAAAGGTCAAGACTTATAAATCCCTATTTTAGGAATTCTAAGATTCCTTTTCCTGGTCTTATGAAGAAATTCCTGGTATTGATCCAAACATCATTGTGTATGAAATGAAGACATCTTGATGATAAAAAAATTTGGCAATGCCTTCACCCTATTCATCCCTATCCATCCCATACCTTTTATTGATTGGGTGTCTAATATTATTCCCACCATGAAGAAACATTGAACAATCCATGTGTGCATCGATTATAAGGACATCAATCGTGCTTGTCCAAAGGACAACTGTATCACCATGTTCATCGAACAGATCGTTGATGATTGTGTCACTTGCGAGATATTTTTTATTTATGGACGGTTTCTCTACCTATAATCAAATCAACATTCTCTCGGTGGACTAACATAAAACTACATCCATTTCTCCATAGGGCACATTTGCATATAAAATACTCCCCTTCAGATTAACTAATGTTGGGGCTATGTTTCAGAGGGAAATCAACTATGCCTTCCATGACATCAAACATATTGGGAAACCTTATTTGGATGATTTTCCTTCTCATTCATGACATCAAGTTGATCACCCAATGCATCTTAGGGCCATCATTTTATGATGTAGAGATTATAAAATTTGACTCAATCCACAAAAATGTGTATTTTGGGTAAGTTCCATTCGTATTCTTAGATTTATTATATCAAAATAATGAGCTTGTATTGATCCCTTGAAACTTCAAGCGATCATTGATCTTCCTGCTCCTTCCCTCCTTTAGCTTCAATGAATCCAAGGGAAGGCTAAATTTATTTGGAGGTTTGTTCTGAATTATGTCAAACTAAACAAAGGATTTACTCTCTTGCTTAATAAAAGGGCTACCTTCCATTCAGAAAATGTTTCTCAAAAGAGGTTTGACGCCTTAAAAGAGGTACTTATTCGAGCATCCTTGTTATACCCCCCCCCCCGATTACCAATACATTTATTTCTTGTACCTCGCTGCTGGAAGTACTACCATTTCCATGGTATTACTTTAGGAGGATTACGTATGAAATTAATATCTTATTTATTACTTGAGTCAAAATATCAATGATACAGAAGTCAAGTACACCCATGTTGATAAGTTAGCTTTGGCGGTCATTCAATATGTCCAAATATTTCGCCATTACATCCTACTCTTCAAAAATATGGTTGTTTTAGAATGTAATCCCATGATGCATATCTTATCACTATAGCTACTAGGAGGGAATATCATATTAGATTTTCATCCTACAAGGTTTTGATTTGGAATTCATTAAATCCAAGTCAAGGAAATCCTTAGTTTTTTCTGAGCTAATTTGCGACCTTCCCAATTTTGAAACTGAAACAAAATTTATTGATTCCATTCCATATGAGTTGTTGTTTCTGATATCATCATCTGATTCATTGTATGCATACATTATCATATATCTCTAAACCTAGACATTCTCATTCTAACCAATGACGTATCTGATATCAAGCCAAACATTATATTATAATCGATGACACTCTCTATCACCACGGTATCGATACTATTTTTTGAAAGTACCTCAACCACTAGGAGGTAGAGACGGTACTAAATGAATGCCATTAAGGGGAATGTGTTGGTATTTTATCTAGATATGCCACCACACAAAAGATACTACAGGTTGGTTAATTTTGGCCAACGATATCTTGTGACTGTATCCTCATCGTCTAAAAGTGTCATGCATGGGACATTTATGATCGAAAGATCTATTCTCCACCCACTCATTTGCATCCTATTATTGTCACTGGTAATTTTTTGAAATGGGGCATTGGTATAATGACATGTAACCCTCACTTGATATGGTGCATGCATATATCACCTTAGCGGTTGATTATTTTTCCAAGTGGGTCGAGGCGATGCTTACGTATAACAATACTGGAGAAACAACTGCTCTATTTTTCTTCAACCATGTCACTGCACAGTTTAGTGTTCAGAATGTTGTAGTCATGGACCATGGAGAACATTTTCACAATCACATGATGTCCGAACTAATTACCAAACTAGGTTTTTCCCCTGAAAGTTCCACTCCCTACTACCCTCAGGAAAACATGCAAGTTGAAACGATTAATAAAGTTCTCCAAACAATGCTTCACCGTATAATAGGGGTCCATAAATTAGAATATAATATTATTCTTTACGTGACCCTTTTGGCATATGGAAATTTTGTTAGGTCTCCTACTATGTTTACACCATTCCGATTAGTTTATGTCTACGAATAAATCCTTCCAATTGAATGTGAAATTCCACCCCTCAAAATTTTTTTTGAACACCTCCCTGCGACTTCAATGGTAGAAGAATGTCTCTTACATTTGATGCACTCATATGAAACCCAACATGATCTCACAATGGCTAATGAAGCCCATAAGAAATGTATCAAGGCATAATATGAAAAGAGTGTCAAACCTAGTGTCTTCTCGGTAGGAGACCTTGTTTTTTTATATGATTAAGAGTCTGATAAGTTAGGATCGGGGTTTTTCAAGAAAATGTAGTTGGGTCCATATATTGTAAAACATGTTCTTGCTAAAGGGACCTATGGGATATTTGATTTTTATGGAGTTCCCTTCGTGCAGCCTAGGAATGAGTTGTACCTTAACAAATACTATGCTTGATTTTTTACGTAGTGCACTGTTTCAATAATATATATAGGTGTGATTAAGTTTGTTTGCAATGTGTTCCCTTCAAATTTTCGTAGGTTTTTGTTAATACTATTTACATTTGGTTCTTAGATGTTGGCTTCCGTCAAACCATACATTCGTTATGCTAGTGGTGCTAGTCATAGTACTCAGAACCTATATTCCTTAGCTTGGGCCACATATTCTCCAAATAGCATGTTAGTGAGTTCACAAGGAATTTTCATCGATCGCTCTACAAATAACGTCCCTGCAGATAGCGCAGTGATCGAACTATTTTCAAATTTTATTTACCATGATATATGCCATTAGTTATCAAAATTAACTCATAGCTTATAGAAATACAATTAATTAATGTCTATTCAGTTAGAAGTCAAATTATGTTTCACATGTTCCTGAGGGTTGGCCATTTGGAAATATATTTTGATTTCATCTAGTAGCAAAATTTTTATAGAAATCTAAATACAATGACAGAGGCATTGGATTCTTAGATCCTATTTACATTTGGATTCATATGATCCTATTTATATTTGGTTATTAGATGTTGGCTTCCATTAAGCCATACATTCGTTATGCTAGTGGTGCTAGTCATAGTACTCAGAACCTATATTCCTTAGCTTGGGCCATATATTCTCCAAATAGCATGTTAGTGAGTTCACAAGGAATTTTCATCGATCGCTCTACAAATAACGTCCCTGCAGATAGCGTAGTGATCGAACTATTTTCAGATGTTATTTACCATGATATATGTCATGTAGTTATGAAAATTAACTCATAGCTTATAGAAATACAATTAATTAATGTCTATTCAATTATAAGTCAAGTTATGTTTCACATGTTCCTGAGGGTTGGCCTTCTGGAAAGATATTTTGATTTCATCTAGTAGCAAAATTTTTATAGAAATCTAAATACAATGACAGAGGCATTGGAAAATCATGTTTTAGACAACCATCTACGACACATGTAAATTAATTCAATACACATCACATCACATTGAAAGAAATAATAGAACTATAAGAAGCAACATGGCCTAATATATACTTGTAGTCCAAATATGGCTATAAGCATCCTAATATGCTAATCATAGTGCTCATGATGGCATGCCACTCTGTGAGCCATCTTACACAATAGCCGACTGATATGACTAGGCATGCTGATAGTGTCTCGCTACAGTCTCACCAGGAGCTCTTCAACCCTAGTCTCAACTATACCATATGTCAACCCATCCATATGATGCTCAGCCTGTGCTGAGATCTTGGCCACATTGAGATCATGTAGCACCTCTTTTCCTACTGCAGCAA
>APFE030253665.1:0-18779 GCA_000404065.3 Pinus taeda | reverse complement strand
GGCATAATGACTAACCAAATTCACTCTATTAACATAAAAATAATAAAAAACATGCAATAAACAAATGAGAATGGTGGACTAAGACAAATTAGGAAGTTGAATGAGCCCAAATAATTGTACATTTTTGGGGCTCATCAGCATTATTGACGAAGGGGCATTCTCCTGTGTGATGTCTACTTCCGTTTGGAAACAACTTAAGTCACCTGAACTGTCCCCATCCACCATCACTTTGCATGCTTAGGACGGTCACTCCTTCCAACCTCTTGGCATGTATCACAATTGTCGAGTAACTCTTGCGAGCAGGATTGTCCATGTAGACATTGAAGTTATTGACGCCCCTTTATATTACAACATTCTATTGGGTCGTAGTTACACTTATGCCATGTCACTTGTCACCTCTACCATTTTTCCCAATATGTGCTTCCCCCATGAAGGGAAGATCATCACTGTCGATTAGTTGAAATACTATGAGCTAGCATCCTTGACCTCCCCTAAGTCCATTGTCTCGTCGATATACGACAAACAATACTCTACCCCTCTCACCAAAGTTGCACCCTAAGTTTACAAAGATTCCACATTATTGGGTGCTTTCCCAGGTTCTCCCCCGCCTATCTCTAAGCCTAATGCTTTGAGTGTTTGCATGTTACAAGCATCATGAGCTACTCGCAAGTAGTCTTCTACATTTGAACAATAGCTAGCTCCTCAAAACCTTGTTCTTCCCACCTCAGCGGAGCCATCTGGATCCACTGACCTAGGACCCTCTCTCTTTATGGGTGCCTCTCCTATGTTCCCACCAGGAACTATTCCTCCAGGTCTCAACAATCCATGAGTTGTTCCACCGAGACATTACCCTGCAAGACAGATACGTTTCTTGCCTCCTCCTCTTGGAATCTTTTCTGATCATGTCATGGCTTTGCTGGTCCTCCCAAATATGACTTTTGGGATCCGAGTCTGGTACATTGACCCCCCGCAAGCACGCCTCTTGGTCAACTAAGACCATATCATGCTTTGACCTCGGTTCAACTGGTCCCTACAGCCCTTTTTGTTGCTCCAGTTCCACGCAACCTCAATAGAAACCCACTCATGTTGCGAAAGCATTCGAACAGGGGGGGAAATCCAAGAGGAAAGAACCTAAGGACAAGGCTCCCCAAGCTCCTCCAGCCCCCAAAGCCCCAAAGCTGTCACCTCCATGCACTTTGTGTAAACTTGTTAGGCACTCCACCAATAACTGTCCTGGAATTCCTCATCTCAAACCTTTGGTTCATGAAACATTTCCCAAGTTTAATATCCCCAAGGTCCAACTTACCTTACTGGGTACAGCCAAGAAACTCATAACGTTATGCACAAACCACCCTTGTGCCTTGTGCGATCATCATGGTCACTATTCCCATTGTTTCCCTCATCTCAACAAATTTCGCGATTGCATGGAGGCACTTCGCGAATACAAGACCACAAATAGTGGACCACCTACTCCTCTACCCGTGGATTCTGGTACAACTAGTACACTAGAATAGGGGGAATTTGGTCCCACCTTCAAGATCCCTCCCCCCGATGTTGAGATGATAGACTACATGGGCCATATCCTTTACCTGTCTTCATCCTTGAGTTCCTCACAACAAAAGGCTTTCTAAAGTTTCTGTGTGTGATTCTATTGAATCTCTTTCGACAGAATCCCAAGTCCCATGATCAATAGATTTTCCATCTACTAGCTCACCGTCTACCATTCTAGATGATGCGTATGTGAACCTCCTTTCTGAGTATGATGCACCATGTACCTTCATCGCATCATGTAGTCATTATTCCTCCCGTTCGCTCATCTTTCATTTTGATGAAGACATCATGGAAACTAGGGCTACCCTTGATTACTCTAGCACTTAGGGAATGAGGCATCTCTTCTAGAGGATTTTGAAGGCCACCTCCTTCTTAATTCTCCCAATGAATTCTACCCGAAGTAATTTCACTCATTTCATATCCCATTGATTTGCGTGTCTTTATTTCTGTCAAGAAATTAAGTAGGGTACATCATCTCATTTGTTGTCTTTTGCAACTTTCATATGGATCCATCATCCACACTGTATATCGGTTATGCCGACGGTGCGAGTCACTTCTCCATGAATCTAGCCTGTATAGCCTGGGCTATTTTCACCCCCTTTCATACGTTAGTACTTTCGAATGACATGTGCATTGGATCTGCCACCAATAACTAAGCCGAATATGATGCAGTGATAGGTTTGTTAGTCGATGCCCTTGATCATTGCATCCTCCAACTTCATGTTTGTTTAGATTCCTTGTTGCTTGTCATGCAATTGAATGGTGTGTATCATGTGCATAACCAAGTGCTATTTATAAAATATCTATGATTTAAGTTGTTGGTACATGAATTTGGAACCATCACTTTGAATCATGTTCCTAGAGCCCAGAATAGCTATGTGGATACCATTGCAAATAACAGATTGGCATTTATCACATATATACCATAGAATACAACCATAAACATAACACATGGTGAACCATTGTCATCATATCAAATGCATAATCATATTATGTATCACATAAAACATATGTGTTTAGAGCCCATAGCTCTAAATACATTTGACATGCCCATAGCATCTTACAAAAATCAAAACCAAAGGGACCTAGTTGTCCCCATATCTAGTCACATTTGGTGGATCCCCCGCCAAAGGCTCTGCTCCACCTGCACATAGATCATGTTCATGACCAGCCATCGCCATGTGCCGCATGATCCCTCACCACTATGAGGGAAGGCTTGTACACTCATCTATGTATCGATCGTCTAATTCATGCCATTTGCACTCAGAAAATCCAATCAAGAGTACCTCACACCTACAATGTAGATCAACGAGTAGCGCACTATCCTCTGGACCCTGACGTGACATTGATGTTCCCTAATCTGCAGCCCTTGGTGCTGTGGCTCGTCTTGCATATCCTGTCGGTTTTACTAGTGCTATGTCTCCATATCACATATTTTACACTAAGTGCCATATACATGTGATAAAAGTATGAAATGCACCATAAAAATAACAACTTAACACTTACCGTCTGGTCCCCATGCTCACCCAGGTGGAAGTGGTAGGTTAGTATCACCCTGATAGTTCATCCCGCTATAAGGAAAATCATCAATGTAGAGGGGAATATGATCCCAGTGCACGAAAAAATTGATTCAAAACACCCATCTGACTTCCCCCTCCTCCTCCTCTCCATAGTAGTTTCCCCCAGCAGTGCATCATGGGCTCCTGTGGGCCCCCATCTCGAATGTGTACATGAGGACGGATGTTGGGTATCTTCTCAAAGAAGAACACGCACAGCACTATACCAAATGCACAATCGCAGTTTACCTATCTCTTGCATAGACTCAACTATAATTTCACTTACAACTCATTTGCGCCGCACCATAGTAGGTCCCCACCAAAACACTCTCAACCAACATCATCTACCCACCAGTGATGTGGTAGAATGCTTAGCTTCCCAAGACCCCTAGCACTGCTACGACAACAACCTATGTCTCTAGCCTCTCTAGATCACTGATCGGGATGGTCATGCCCTTCACATGCACACCTCATGGACAATGGTGCTCCACAAACTCTGTATGTTCCTCTCACGAGGCAAAACTAGATGTATACCCCCCACCACCCCTATAGGAGCGAGTCCGGTCAAGAAATAAATATCCTGTAATGTGAACTCAATCTTGTGCCCCTACACTACAAAGACCTCTTGGTTTGAATCCCAATAGATCACAATCCTCAATAGCAAGGGCTCACCTACCCTCATCAATGGGTTCTCTACCAACTTGAGAACCCCATAGCAAGCTAACGCCCCTCGAACCCCCTGATCCCTCTGAATCTCAGATCGAAGGGTATCCAAATCTCGCTCACGCCAGTTGATTCTCAACTCAACCATACCTGCAACACACCACATGTATTTTTAGTTCAGAGAAGAAAACATTGGCCTTGACAGATCAACCTACAGCCCCCACCAAGCCAACATACCACCCCTCTTTTTAGCTCCAAATTGCAGTTTTCTGCACAGAAACTACGAGATCACGGGATTTTCCCTCTTTCCTGTGAGCCACATCGCAATTCAAGGCTCAAAAAGTGTGACTAGGCTGCGAAGAAGAGCAGGGGTTTCCCAAACCACTGCAGGCTACTAACAATCAAGAAATAAACTAGTAAAATTGAAGATATGAGTAAGGCTACCTACATGAAAGTAACAAATGTTGATTCTAATGGTCGATTTTTTTGCTAGTCAGAAGTCTTCTCACAAGATAGCTCATTGAAATGTGCTTGCTAGAGGAGGATATGAGGACCACTATTTATAGAAATGTCTTGAGTTTAGAGGTTCCTCAACAAGTGAACGTTGGAGGGATTTTAGGAGCATACAACATTATTAATTATTGACTATTCAATGACAACAACCAATGATGAGTGTCATGCCACAACCCCATGGGGTTTTATCCCACTAAGTGGGGTTACTAACTTCAAACACTAATAACTCTCAAACCATGAAGAATTACATGGCATGGCATATATCAACGAAAACATTCGATAAGTAGACTCCATCTAGAAGATCCTTGACTTAAAATAGGATTATTTGTCAAGTCAAAATGTCCATGCAAGATTGGGGTAGCGCCTGGTGCTACTTGGGTTGACATCAATGACAACCACTGATCAAATGTGCTTACCCTATACCTTCTATAATTTTCGGTATCTAGAAATCTAGGGGTAAAGAGTACAATTTTACCCATATTGGCGCTTCTATGTAGTCCTCCTTATCCAAGTTGAAACAAGCTTCCTAGTGCCTAATGTAGAGACCTACATTGTTAAGAAAGTATGAACCCCCTTCAAAGATCCTAGCTTTATCTTCAAGTTTAGAAAAGATGATAGTGAAGAAAAATTTCAGTCCTAGTCTCAAATCCACCTCTCCCTTTGTTTGCCAATTGTACTGTATCCAATGCTCCAATTCCTTCTCCATTGGCTAAAGTCCTATAAACCTACATATAAAAGGATGATCTCTCATGTGTTTCGTATTATCTTCTAGACATCTTGTAGGAATGATATATCTAGGGTTTTTAGGGGCCTTAGGGATACGTTGACCTTGTAGCCCCATTTTCCACTTATCTCCCAAAATATGTATTTGAGAGTAACTAGAGGATCCTCCTTCGGTACAAAATTTTCCTTCCCCTTGAAAATACCTACTAGCAAGAGCATTTCGGAAGGAGGGGTGACCCTGCCAAATTTGATTTATCTGTTCACTCAAATTTTTTTTCTCTTTCTTTCTCTCTCGAGCACTTTGATGTGAAGTTGTGTGCCTTATGGAGTGCTCCATAAATATAGTGTTTTATGGGTGAATGTAATATATAGTATTGTTGTATGCTTGCAATGTGTTGTGTTGTGTGTGTGCAAATTTTTGTGTTATGTGTATGTGGATTTGTGTTAATTGAGAGAGAAATTTGTGGCTAAGGAGAATATGCACTGTTGTTGAAGGGCCAACTTGATCAACAAATGATTCTTTCAGAGTGAGTTGGTATCTATGTCAATATTTTCTCCAATTATTTTTAAATGCATTCCTGCATCTTTTTTCTGTTTGATTTTTTGATGAGGTTGGGATTTCATATATAGGAGCTAGAGCAGGGTTTCTAGTGCTTTTGCAGCACACGATGAGGAACCTTCAACGCTTTTACATCCACGAGTTTCTAGAGTTTCAACAAAAAAAGAAATATGGATAAGAGGCAAGGTTAGTATTCTTTGTTGATTTCCTTGTTCTTCTTATAGGCAAGGGTAAAGCTCTGCAAAGGTTTAGTCATTTATTTTAGAAAGTGGAAACAATATCTACTATGTAAATGGCCTGGCCTATTTATTTTCTAGGGTTTAAACAAATCAAACCCTGACCTATCTATGCCCTTACAGATAGGTATTTCTTTCCTTTGTTCCACGATGGGAATGGTGGGCAATCCTTACCTTCCAACTAGGGATGGAGTGCTTATCTGTTATTTTATTAAACGAGTAATAAGATATGGAATAGTTCTTTGTTTTTTTTGTAACAACCCTATAACAGGTTGGGAATAAGAGCCTTTAGCGGGCTTTATAACATGGAGGTTGGATTTCTAATGGATATCCTTCCTCTACCATTTTCATGATATTCTATCGAGAAATACCTATGTAATATAGAAGTATATCCTTCGTCAGAGTAGTAGCGGGAGATCCTTTGATTTCTTGGCCTTTCCTTAACTAGAGAGGTAGGCGTAGGTACAAGACCCAAAGCAAGACCTAGAAGTCAAGATAACAACATAACTAGGTTAGAATAGTTACAAATAGAGAAAGATCTAGGTTATAGATAGAATAGTTCTAGTAGCCTATTTATTGAGATCCAGATTATGCAACCTTGAGTAATATATAAACCCCAAAAGAGTTATATTTTTGAGAGCGATATATTCATGCTTATGACCGTTTGAGTCTTTAGAGAGTCCAATGCTCTAGATTGAGATTGAGATCAAGATCGAGTAATTTCTCTATATGAGAAATAATTTTTATTTCCCCTGAATTACAACTGAATCTAAAGAAACTACAACCCAACAGCATACATGGAATGGAAGAAAATTTAGTTGACACCCAACGTACGATGTTTGATGAGTTGGTACTCTAAATGCCTTGACAACACAAAATCATCAAAATAACTTCAAAACGCAAAATCCTGAAAATAGAATGAAAATAACATGTATTGGAATGAGAATAACATGCATTGGGAAAGGGGAATTTAGAAGAATTTTCAACTATAATGAATCCTAAGAATAGCCTCGTAAAAGCCGAACGATGTTGTAAAATCCCACCATAATATGAATAGAGGAGGTTAACCCACAGAAAGAAAAATTAATGACTCTGAAGTTCCAAGCGCTTAAGACCAAAATAATAAAATACTTTTAATAGAGCAACACGAAGAGAATATGATAAGTATGTGAATTACCTTTGAAGTCAGATTTATTTATGGTGTAGGATATTGTACAACACAATCGGTTAGTGAAGTCAGATTTATTCATAGTGGTGTAGGATATTGTATAGCACATTGGGTTAGTGACTCATTATGTAAATCTTATGAATGAGATTTTTTTTTTTTTAAATTAGGTATTAAGTGTTATGTATTAAGATATTGAATTTTTTATTTTCTTTACATATTTATAATGAGCCAATTAGTGACTTCGTGATGAGTTTTTGAAATTTAATAATCTCACACACAATGCTAACTCCTAATACTATTACATATCAATCTTACATAAGTGTTAGTGTTACACCTTTTGTGAAACTATGAGCTAAAACCATCCAATTTTGATTGATTGGATTTTATAGTTTTATGAATGAATTTGAACATTATATATATGTGTTTTAATGGGGTTACTTAATTAGATTGTGTGGTTTTCCAAAATGTTCATGGATAGGAGCTAGTTGTTTTTTTTTGGATAGTTGTTTTCGTGCTAAACGCTTTGTTTTCAGGTGTCCAGCCAATGTCTAGGATGACATATTAGGCATAGAGCACCTTTCCATCATTCAATATCTTATGGTGTTGGAATTCCTTTGCAAATGAGCTTCCTAATAAAACATGAGCTACTTCTTAAAACAGAGGGATAACCCTCCCGTGCACATGGGACACTTAGTTGAGGCACCACATAGAAGATGCATAGTGTGGGGAGAAAATATTGCATTCAATGGCATAGTTTATGGTCGTATTCATATCCTCCCCTTTTCTTAGTTGATGGGCATCATGGAATACACAGATTTATTTGGTACTTGTGAGGGTTGTGTAGAGATTATCTACAAAGCCTTTCATGACATCTGACCCTCTGAAGCTCAGAAACACGTCATATATCAATGCTCTCCACATTCCCACTGCCATTCAGAAAGAAACAGATTAATTTGCTGCTCAGAAACACCTCTTATCTCTATGCCCTCCACATTCCCACTGGCATTCAGAAAGAAACAAATTAATATGTTATCTTGAGACGGTGTGAGTGAGGTAACCTTATATGGAGCTACCTAGCTTGGAGGCTAAGACTTGAGCATTGTATGGAGCATTTGAATAAGTGCATCATGGAGGGCTTTACGAGGAAACTATATGCTAAGTGGATCATGTAGTGTTTTACGAGGGAAACTAGACACTTTTGGTTTGGGCATCATTTCAATTAGTAAACTAGAGATACAATGCGTAAATCGCTACCTCTCCATATAAGTATATATGGAAAGAAACAGAGAACTAGCTCTCAAAAACCAACCATCACTATGAAACTAGATTGGATAAGGCTCATTGGAGAAGACCTTTCTTGGAATCTACAAAGAGAAGAAAAAGAACTAACTAGGTCGCGGATGCTCTCCTAAAGAAAGTAGTCACCTTGTTTCTGAGAGTGATCATGTTCACTTGCTTTAACGACCTCTCAATATATCTTTATTTAGCAATCATCAAAATATATTTTTATATAATTATATACACCTAACTTTAATATTTTTAATTTAATAATTTGAATAATATTACAATTGATTTAAATAATAAAATATTTATAATTAACTTTTTGAGGTTTTGAGTAATTAATGCTTTGGATCGAAGCAACTAAAAGTACAAGTTAGACAGAGCAGTGATCTCAAAACTTGTAAGAAAATATTTACAATTATTTAATTTTTAAGAAAAAAATTAAGTATATGGAAAAGAAAATAAATTTGAAATTTTTTATTTCAAAATTTGAAGAATATTACAATTAATTTTAATAATCAAAGTATTTGGAACTAAAGTGTGGTGATTTTGATGGCAGTAATCTTAAAATCAATATTACCTCACAAACCAAAAGTAATCTTAAAGCCCATATTGCCTCACATGAAATATATGTAATTTAAAGTAATCTTAAAACCCATATTACCTCACAAATCAGAAATATTATGAAATATTTATAATTTAAATTAACAAAATTTTCTTTTTAAAAATATTAATGAAAAATAATGTGTAAAGAAAAGCAATTTATCAATGGCAAAATCTTATGTTATAATCCATATGGCTTACGAATCCTTCGAATCCTCCACATTCGAATAGATAAACCTTAAAAGCCATACCACGCTGTTGTCCAAAAAATTAAGCTAAATTATAACAACAAAACCTTCTGGGCAGGTCAAGTTGCCTATTGGGCATTTATTTTGTTTTTCCTGCAGCTGAATTGCACACATTAGAATGTAGAATGGTGGTGGGCCTGTGTATAAGAATGTAGAATGGCACCCTGTTTCAGACCTAGTACTGTGGTTGCAATATTGCAAATTATAAAATAGTAATAGTGAGTTAAAAGATTGGTAATTAAAACACTAGTAATTAAAAGATTGGTTAGGTTAAAGCTGAATACGGTCTAAAAGATTGGTTAGGTTAAAGCTGAATATGGTCTTAAAAAGGCAAGCATAGTTGCGACGCATGCCATAGTCATTATATACTGGTGCACGTGAGAGGGATGGGTGATTGCAATGAACAAAGAATGAGAGGAGGAAATTCCGCTTCCACCAATGAAGAGGAGGTGATCGAAATTCATGGAGAGGGTAATTTTGTGTTCCCTCTAATTTGTTTGTCTATCTTTCTGTTGGTGAACAAGGTAAAGGTAGTAGGCGATTGTTTGTCTACCTTTCTGTTGGTGAACCAGGGAAAGGCAGTAGGTGATTGAGTGATTTTATGTAACCTCCTCACAAATTGTTTTCTCTATTGAATCTACAGGTAAAACATGGGTGTTCTTTCTCTCTCAAGCAGACTTTGATGTAAAGTTGTATGTCGTATGGAGCGCTCCATAAATGTTTTGTTCTGTGTAGTGTTGTTGTATGCATCAATGTCCTGTGTATTCTAGTTGTGGTTGTGTCCTGTGTAGCGTGTAAATATTTGTTTTGTTTCTGTCTGTTAATCGAGAGAGAAAGTCCCAGTGGAGCAGAATATGCAATGGTGGTTGAAGGGCCAAATTTATCAACAAATAGTGCATTCAGAGTGAGTGAGTGCAATACAATACTTTCTTGAATTATTTTTAGATTCATTTTCGATCCTTTTTCTGATGAGTTGGGATTTTATACAGGAGTTGGAGCAGACGTTTCCAGTGCTTTTGCAGCAGGGAATGAGGGGTTTCCAGAGTTTCAATAACAAATGAAGTATAGCAAGGTTAGTACCATGCCCCTCTTTTTCTTGGTGCATTTTACCAATAAGAGAGCATGTAGATTGCAGAATAGTTTTTCCAATTGAGTTGGTTTAGTCCTCTTTGTCGGTCTGTGTTAACATAAGTATTAGGTGGTTAGGTGGTTTTCCATGTAACAGGTCAGGTCGCCCATCAATATTTTTGGCTATTGACGACATTGGTCTCTCCAAACACCCAATTGGTCTCCTCCTTTTCATGGTTGAATTGTTTGTTAGAGCATCCAATTGGTCGCCGAACTGAGCTCCTCCTTTTCCCATTTCGTGGCTGCGTTATTGTAATTTCTTACAGGATTGGTCTGCCTAATTGAACTCCTCCTTTTTTTCATTTCATGGCTGGGCTGTTTTTTACAGCATTGGTCTCCCCAAACCCCCAACTGAGATCCTCCTTTTCTCATTTCATGCCAGCACAGCCAATTGTCCCATATCCATAAGAGTTGCATAACCTGATCAAGCGCAAGTTGCTTAAACTAGGAGGCTGGGTAGATATTAACCCCATGAAGCATATTAAGTGTGGGTATATTAAGCGAAGGTGGTTCAGTTAATTGAGACGCACCGCCAAAAACCTACATAGAGAGAGGCACCACAAAAACCTTACAGAGCCAGAGCTACACATTCACGACAAATACCAAGCCCTCTCTCTTGATTGTGCAATTCAAAAGTCACAGATCGAAGAAACCCCAGAAATTCCAGCGGTAGGGCTTAGCAATCCTATTACAGATCCAATTCAATTCTATTTAAACTCAACTTTCTGTTTAATACAATGATTCAATGAATCTGTTAAGAAAGCAGGGTGAAATTATTTTTCCTCTGGTCTTTTCAATAGAATTCATCTTTCCTCTGGAGTATAGGGCTTAGCAATTCTATTACAGATCCAATTCAATTCTATTTAGACTCAACTTTCTGTTTAATACAACGATTCAATGAATCAGTTCAAAAAGAAGGGTGAAATTATTTTTCCTCAGGTCTTTTCAATAGAATTCATCTTTCCTCCAGAGTATAGGGCTTAGCAATTCTATTACAAATCCAATTCAATTCTATTTAGACTCAACTTTCTGTTTAATTCAACGATTCAATGAATCTGTTAAGAAAGCAGGGTGAAATTATTTTTCCTCGGGTGAAATTAATTTTCTTCTGGTCTTTTCAATAGAATTCATCTTTCCTCTGGAGTATAGATGTGTCGTAAAGCCAAACTAGTTGATGTCGGAGGCAAACACAACACAATGGCCACAGGCTTTAGAGTTCCAATCTGCACGTGGCGTAGGTTTTGCGTGAAGAGTGTACGCATCATAGTAGTCCAATATAAAGAGCCTCTTGCCTGCTTATATTTCCATTGGCCATGCATAATTTGTCCGGATGCTTTCTTTACTTTAAAGAATTATAAGTTCGAATAAGTTGTAAAAAGAATTTAATGACTTAATTAAGAGTACTTGTTCCACTGACATTCCATTCCATCTAGGTCTTATTGAACTTCCACTGGGGCCATAAATGTGTTTGCTTAAGTCGGTGGATGGTGGAATAAGCCGGTGGATGGTGGAAAGCCCTATTATATAATGCCTTATTGACACTACATCAAGCTGAAATCCATTGCTACTGCAATAATAACATAGCAGTATAGCTTGCTTTTGCTACCTACTTATAGACATCCGATTCACTCCTGCAAGTGTCTGGCGGGAAAACTCTTAGACATTCTTCCACGATTCATTATCCCCTGTGTTCCAAACTCTTGGTCATTCTTCCATGATTCATCATCCCCTGTCTTCTAGAGATACCCCTATCATTAACCAGATAAGTAATACCTTGCGTGTCTCTATTTGAGACTACATCCTAAACATAAAATATATGATTAAACTCTACTAGCCCCTAATAATATAGGGAAGCAGAAAATTGAATAGTGTTTGCACATCTGAATGAAAAATCTCCCCAGACACTTCGTGAGGAATGATCCTTCGAAGGAATGATCCTAACATAGCAGTATCGAAACAAACAATAAGATAGCTTGCTTTTGCTGCCTACTTATAGACATCGAATGCCCACCTTATTCACTTCTGTAAATCTCTGGCGGGCAAACTCTTAGTCATTCTTCCACGCTTCATCATCCCCTGTAATTAACCAAATAAGTAATTATACTAGTTAGCTTAGATTAAGCACCCACCCTTCACCATCCCCTGTGGATTAACCAGATAAGTGATTACACCAGTTCCCTTAGATTAAGCACCCCCTTAATAATTCTAGTGGCTGTGATATTTTTAATTCATTAAAGATTATAGAAGCTTGAATACAGAAACTAATTACCTTTTTATAGAAGCTTGAATACATAAACTAATTACCTTTTCATTTTTTATCCTAAACACAAAAAAATATGATTAAACTCTCAGGAATGATCCTTCCCGAGGAATGATCTTTTCACAATAGGTTTTCATATAGGTGCAACGCCTCGTAATGAAAATATAGATACTAATGTTGGCTCTACTTAACGCTTATTATAATTAAATGGCCACATTGAATCCCATATTATCGATATTGTTGGAGTTTTTATTTATGAGTGGTTATGAACAATAGTCCAGGTATTTATTCAGACATAAGTAAATGATAATATAGATACTAATGTTGGCTCTACTTAACGCTTATTATAATTAAATAGCCATGTTGAATCTGGTATTATCGATATTGTTGGAGTTTTTATTTATCAGTGGTTATGAACAATAGTCCGAGTATTTATTCAGGCATAAGTAATGGTTTATGGATTTTTTAATATCTAAAAGTAATTATTAATTAAATTTATTTTATTAAAACCAAGCCAAATAGGAAACCTAGAATACCCCAATACAGTACCAAGCCAAGCCACATAGGAAATATACTTTAAGCCAACACTTCACTAACACCTAGGGAAACAAGATATACATATAAGCATCATACATTACAGTACCTGCATTCACATAATTGATCGAAGAGTTTGCCATGGATGGTAAGTAGATTAACAAAAGAATCATCATAGCTAGCGTGGGCTCATTGGAAATTGCACATGTGTCGTTGAGTTTAGTTCGTTAATCATAGTGAGAAAACTATCAAGTTTGATGCCAGATCACAACTATCTATGAGTACTAGTTCCATGTATAGTTCTCAGCACTTTGCAATCATTACTCATAGTTATGTTGGAGCATGGGTATATTATATAGATTTGTTAATGGTAATGGTTGATTTTAATTTTTTCTCTCCGTAGACAATTGTTAACGGGCAATCAAAAGTTATATATGCAAAGTGTTGATCATAGTGCAAAGGGCTGTGTCAATGGATTGTTTTTTAATTAGAAATTGCCAAATAGCATTCACGGGTTTAATTTCTGCGTATTATGTAATCAATTCAATTTTGCAACTAACTTGAACTTTAATGTTGCTATGGGTTATAATGGATTCCGATTGTGATGCTTAGTGGAAGGCAATTGCACATTCGAGCTTAATTCTGGCTACATTAGGCACATGTGAATGGATTCAAGTGGTTCATATATAGTAAATGTCAACTTTAGATATTACATGGGTTCTAGTAAATAGTAAATTACTGAAGTCTTAGTGGACGGATAGCATGAATGTCCAATTGCCAACAATTAGTCCATACTTATGATTCAGTTCCAATAGCCAACAATTAGTCCATAAATGTCCAATTGCCAACAATTAGTCCATACTTATGAATCAGTTCGAATAGCCAACAATTAGTCCATACTTATGAGTTAGTTTATGGAGATTCTTACATAACATGGGAACAAGTACATGTAAGTCACTTGTAGTTCAATTCTTGAGCTATGGGAACAAGTACATGTAAGTAAGTTGTAGTTCAATCCCTGAGCTATGTCAGGTAGTAGTTTTGAGCCTCATTTCATTGGAAATTGCATAGGATGTGTTCATTCCATGTTTTCCAAGTCTAGTAACTATTCAAAGCCGTCCACATAAGTGGTTATGAGTATGAGATGAACCCTTCACCATGCATAGAATATGGCAATATTATTTAATTAGGGCAACATGGTAGTAGTAGTATTTAATTAGGACACATCATATGCAAAAGGAATGTGATGATGATGATGATATAAAACAATCATACTACTTAACAACGATCTCCTAAAACCACGTGACAATTCTTAGAGAATCAAAATCTCCCTTATTAATTACGTAGTTCAATAAAAAAATCCTTTTTTCTATGATCTGTTATTAATTACTTACTTAAGTTTTATTAATTATATTAGCAATGTGTTTTTTCTTTCAATGTTGATTTATTTTTATTAAGTTTGCAATGTAACATTTATTTTTATGAAGAGAAAAGAAATATAGTTACTAGCATCTATGTTATCTATTTTTTATTAAATTTTGCAATCTTGTAAATGAAGAGAAAATAAATATATTTACCAAGAATTTGTGTTTTCTAGTTAGAATTTCAAAAATAAATACTTATTATGATTGAATGTTTGTCATGCATTATGGGTTTATGATTATATATAAGTATATATGTTATAGATTTTCTTTAGGAATGGTGCATTTAACTGTTACAAGTTGTCATGAAAAGTTTGTATATTAACAATATTATTTGAATGTTGTATATTGCAGAAAATCTATCAATACCAAAGGTGCCCCTACCCTAGAAGACAATATCTATTTTTAATTTTTGTAATGATGTAATTAAAAAAAGGTGTGTGTGTGTGTTTTTTATTTTGTTTGGTTTAGATGGGCCCATCAAAAAAATGTACATGAACACAAACTATCATTAATAAAAGGAGTAGGCTTTTTTTTTTTGTGGAGGGGGATTCAACCCCTCCAAAAGGCTCTTAGGAGGGTTAAATGGTAACCCTCCTTTGAGTTGTGTTCCTTGTGCTCATGTTTTTCATGATATTTAGTTTATACTAACTTCAATATGCACAAACACACATATGTCCTTTTATTATAATAAGAATGTATAAACACATTTTAAACATCTTCCCAACATACACACAAATGGCAAAATCACCTTTAGTCAAAAAAATCATTCAACATTTTTTCAATGTTTTAAACCTTTTCCCCACATACACACACAAATGGAAAAATTAGCTTTATTCACATCAATCATTTAACATTTTTTCAATGTTTTAAGCATCTTCCCCACCTACAAAAACAAATGGCAAAATCAACTTTATTCACATAAATCACTTAACAAATTTTCAATGTTTAAACATCTTCTCCACATACACACAAAATGAAAAACATTCACATAAATTATATAACAATTATAACCTAGCTTTATTTCTATTTTTTAATTTCTAATTTTCTTTTTGAGTTTTGGTTTTGATTTTTTTTTTATTTTAATTTATATTTTTTTATTATAAGTATGTTATTAGGAATATTTTATATATATATTTTTTTACTTCTTTTCATTTTCATTTATATATATTAATATTTTGATATTTTTATAAATTTATATTAAATACTCACTATATTTTAGAGTGTTTGTGTCTGTAAATATTTAAATATTTTTTATTAATTATTGGTATAAATTTACGATATTAAATGTTTTGTTGTATTGATTTTAGTATTTATATACAATAAATATATTATTGAATGCTTATTTTTATATATATGAATGTATTTGGGTTACAATGTATGTTTTGGATTCTTTATTTTGTATGTATATGAATGTATTATTTTTAGAATTGAGATAGTGTTTTTATTAGTTGAATTTTGGTAGTTAGAATTTATTTGTTAAGAGTTTTGTTTTGGTATGTATCAATGAATAGAGAATCTCCTTCTATGTGATGTGTGTGAATGTATTATTGAGATAGAGTGTTTTCATTACTTGTATTTACTTCTTTGGAGTGTGTATTCTTCTATGTTTATGAATATCTCATTTTGCATGTTTTTTAGTATTCTTTCATTGCTTATTTGTATGTATATGAGTCTATTGTTTGACTATGCCTTGAGTGTTAGAGTGGTGGTTTCATTGTTTGTGTGTATATAAATGTATTTTTTTGAATATTTGCTTGTATTATCTTGAGTGCTTTGTATTCTGTGTGTACTTTTTGAGTATTCTAGGGTATGGATATTGTTTACTTGTACATGTATGACTATATTCTTTGCTATAATTATGTGTATATTATTTACATCTATTCTTTGTATGTATATGAATCTATCATTTGCTGTATTTGTGTGTGCATTGCTTACTTGTATTCTTTGTATGTGTATGAATATGTCCTTTATGTGTGTATGAATCCATTTTATGCTACATTTGTATGTGTCTTGCTTAATTGTATTCATTTTATGCGTATGAATCCATTCTATGCTGCATTTGTATGTGTCTTGCTTAATTGTATTCTTTATATGTGTATGAATCCATTCTATGCTGCATTTGTATGTGTCTTGCTTAATTGTATTCTTTGTATGTGTATGAATCTATTCTTTGCTATACTTGTATGTGTCTTGCATAATTGTATTATTTGTATGTGTATGAATATTATTATTTATGTGAACATGAATCTATTCTTTGCTATATTTGTGTGTGCCTTGTTTACTTGTATTCTTTATGTGTACATGAATCTATTCTTTGTTGCATTTGCGTGTGTGTGCCTTAGATTACTTGTATTCTTTGTATGTGTATGAATATGTCCTTTATGTGTGTATGAATCTATTGTTTGCTACATTTGTATGTGTCTTGCTTAAATGTATTATTTGTATGTGTATGAATCTATTCTTTGTGTATGAGTCTATTCTTTGATATACTTGTATGTGTCTTGCATAATTGTATTATTTGTATGGGTATGAATGTTGATATGAATATTTCCTTGCTATATTTGTATATATATTATTTACTTGTAGATATATGAGTATAGTATTTATGTGAACATGAATTTATTCTTTGTTGCATTTGTGTGTGTGGGCCTTAGAATACTTGTATTCTTTGTATGTGTATGAATCTATTCTTTGTGTATGAGTCTATTCTTTGATATACTTGTATGTGTCTTGCATAATTGTATTCTTTGTATGGGTATGAATGTATTCTCTATGTTGATATGAATATTTCCTTGCTATGTTTGTATATATGTTATTTAGTTGTAGATATATGAGTGTAGTTTGTATATATATATTTATAAATATACTATCATTATTTCTATATTAAATATATTATTAAAAATATTAACTTGAAATACATTAGTTAAATATTTGTGAAAACACTATTATTATTATTATTATTATTAGGTTTTTAATCAACTTTTTATATTTAATTTTTCTTTCTTCTCTTTTTCCCCTAAGATTAATAATATTAATTTATCATTTTAAAATGAAAAATAATATACACATTATAATAGCATTAAAAAATAAATCATATTAGCTTTCCAAGTACATAAAATATTATGCAAACCATGAGACTCAAGGTTCAAATTCACATGACATTTATAATATCATGGATTTGTAATAATATATATCAATTAATTATTTGATTTTAAAGTCAATACAATAAATAAATTCAATTAATTTTATTTAAGAATTCATTAATTTTAATAATTTATAATTTTCTTTTTCATAATACTAAAATTTAATAATATGTGGAAAAAATATTAATTCTAAAATTTTGCTAACGATAATTATTGTTTTAAAAATAATAAAGAAAATAAATATTTCTCCATTTTCATAACATATTAATTAACTTATAAAATAAATGTAATTGTAAACATCATAATATCCTTATTCAATCTTCATCACATGCTTAATCTAATGTTAATTCTAAAATTCATAATAAGCATAATAAATTTGATGCATGTGAAAATGTCACTTTGTGAGTCAATATGTGTAATGTCTTTGGGCATGTGTATGTTTGTGTGCACCCTTTGTTTGTTGTGTGCATGTATGCATGTGCGTGATTGTGCCTCATTGGCAATGGATTGTGTGGGTGCGCGTCAGTGGTTAGTCCCATGCCAATGATGGACCGTTTTTGGGGTCATATAAGCTCTCACCTTCACGTGGTTGACCCTGTTAGTAGAGATTTTACATCTCCAAACCAAGAGGAGCTTTATATTTATTGTTTTTTAATTAATTTAAACTATAACATTAGCTTCAAAACATTAAAATAGATTAATTTTTTTATTTATTAAAAAATAAATAAATATATAGATTACTATAACTGAAATATTATTCATATAATATATACCTATAATTATTAAATATTATTTTAAATTTTATATGAACCATTGGAATCAATTCACATGTGTTTACAAGAAATATGTATGTTCCTCATATGAAAGATACAACATTGTACTTATATAGATCTTTGAGGGTTAGTTCAATTAGTTGAGTCTTTGTAGTTAAAGAATCTTTATTATTGAGAAATCATGAACTCAATTTTATTAACCCGTTAGAGTTAGATTCTATTCCTAAATACTTTTAAAGTAATTAAAAAATGATAACTTTTAATATAAAATAAATGAACATTTATATTTTAATATTAATATGAACTTTTCATAAAGTATTGTTTTAATATTTTTATTAACTATTATTACAAAATAAAACATTCTCAAAACCATTATATATTAAATTATGTATAATAATCTTTTTAATGAAAGAAGA
>APFE030253664.1:0-13309 GCA_000404065.3 Pinus taeda | reverse complement strand
TCTGAAAGAGACTTTATCAGATGGATACGACAGAAATGGCAGCCCAAAGGACACATCGAGCTAAAGCTGGGAGCTAAAGGCTTTTTTACGGTAATTTTCTCTAACCTGTAAGATAAAGAAAAAGTATTTGAAAATGGCATTTATTTTTATTATAATGTTGGTCTATTTATGAGATATTGGGAAGAATGTTGTAACCCCGATAAGGAAAAAATTTTAGCAGCTCCAATATGGGTACGATTATTTGGGTTACCTATGGACTTTTGGGATCTGGAAATCTTGGAAGGGATAGGAAACACAATAGGTAGTTTTGTGAAGATAGAGGAAACTACAAAAAAATGAAGGTATACATCGTATGCCAGGATATGCATGTATATGAACATTGCGAACCTAATCCTAGATTCTGTGGAACTAGAGTATCATGAAGAAGCCTGGCAGCAAAACCTAGACTATGAGCATATACCGTTTAGATGCCATGAATATGGACATTTGGTTAAGGAATCTCCTATTACAATCGTAGAAGAAGAAAGGAAAAGTAAGATGTAGAAGAGAGGACCAGTAGACCAAGAAGGATTCCAAGAGGTAAAAAGTAGAAGGAAAATAACCAAAGAAAACTCCAAAGAAGACAAGAAGGAAAACCAAATAAACCCAGGGAAATCAAATAGCTTTGAAATACTATAGGAAGAGGGAGAAGATGAGGATCAAACCATGGGAAATCAGGAAGATAAAGAGTCAGACAATAGCGTAGCAGTGAAAGATCTCACACAAAGAGGAAAGCCCTGAGTGATGTCACGGGCAAAGGCAAAGAACAGGCAAAACAAATGGAAACAGAAATGGAGATAACCAGGGATGATCTTAGTAAAGAAGAAGAAGTTCTGAGAAAATTATTAAATGAATGGAGAAACTTGGACGAGAGATTTATCCCGAAAGACCAGAAGAGGTTGTATGCAGGAACCTTCGAGCAGTATATAGCTAAACAAGAAAAAGGTAAAGGTGCGCTTGAAGAATACCAAGAGAACTAGAAGGACAAAAAATTAGATCAACAAGGACAAATCAAGAGTGGGAAAAAAAAAAGAGGAAGGAAAAATCTTAAGGACTCCATCCAACTAATGGGAGAAATGCTAGTGAACACAGGGAGAGTGGTCCCACTTTCAGCGGTGTTTCAAAACCTAAATCAAACCCCTCAATGATTTTGACATCCTGGAATATTCAAGGCTTGAACAACAAAGGGAAGCAGAGACATTTAGCGGAAAGATTGAGGAAAGACAAACCACAGATAATGCTTATTCAAGAAACGAAAATTTTAGGCCAGAATATGGAGGAAATACTCAATAAAATAAATCCGAAACATGAGCAAGTAACCATATATGCTAAAGGAAGTGCGGGAGGGATAACAGTAATTTGGAACCCAACTGAAGTCCTATTAGACCGGTGGATAGGAATTCCCAAAATCCTAACCGGCAGATTCAAACTCATTGGGCGAAGTGAATGGGGAAAGTGAATGGATTGTAGTGTCAGCAGTCTACGGGCCCCACACCCTGGTAGATAGAGGCCTATTCCTCAGTCACTTGCAAAAATTTAAGAATATGCATCAGGAGCAAAGGTGGATTATTGCAGGAGACTTTAATATGATAACCTCTAAAGAGGAGAAGAAAGGAGGAATAAGAAGGGAAGACCCGAAGATGGAAAGATTCAGAGATGTCCAAACAAACTTAAGTCTGGTAGACATACCAACAATAAATGAGAATTTCACCTGGAACAATAGAAGAGGTGGGAACAAACAAATAGCGTCAATATTAGATAGATTTTTAGTATCTAAACACATAATAGATATGGACATCTTTTACGGAGCCTCCATCCTCCCCTGTATAGGGTCAGACCATTGGCCAATTAAACTGGAAATAGCTATGAACAATCAGAATAAAAAGAGACCTTTTCGTTTTGAATCCTTTTGGCTAAGAGATCCAGAATTCTTAAACAAAGTAAAAATTGGTGGCAAGAAAGAAAAATGGGAACGGAAGGTAGAAAAAAAATGAGCACGTTCCAAATTAGACTCAAAGGCATAAAGGGAAAAATCAAGAAATGGAACAAGGAGGAATTTGGCAACATTCAAAAAGAGAGAGGGAAATTACAGTCCAGAATGGAAGGAATTCAACAACAAATCATTGAAGGAGGAAGAAGTGGGGAGTTGGCCGAGGAGGAAGGAAGGATAATTAATCAATTAGAGGAAAGATGAAAGCAAGAGGAAATTCTATGGAAATAGAGATCTCGTGTCCAATGGCTGAAAGAAGGGGAGAAGAACTTCAATTTCTTTCACAAAGCAATGCTGAACCACAGCCAACAGAATATAATCTTTTCATTAAAAGATAGTCAAGGAAACAGAGTGCTGCAACAGGAAGAAATGGAGAAGCTCCTGGTGGACTATTTCAAAGGGATCCTAACAGAACCAAACATTAGTAGGGAGGAGGAAATCACCAGAGTGTGTCAACATATACTTAAAAAAATAACTAGAGAACAAAATCTAGCTCTACTCAGGTTCATTACAAAAGAAGAAGTGGAGGAAGTGGTTAACAAAATGGCGAAGAATAAGGACCCGAGACCTGATGGATTTACCATAAAATTTTACCAAGCAACCTAGAGTTTTATGGGTAATGACCTATTGGACCTAGTGGAGGAATCAAGGTGTACAAAGCGTATGCATCAGGGCCTTAATGCCACCTTCCTGGCATTGATTCCAAAGATTGGAAACTTGGACGAACCTCAGGGATTCAGACCAATATCTCTATGTAATGTAGTGTACAAAATGTTAGCTTCAATTATGGTGAATAGACCCAAGCCAATTCTGCCCGAACTCATTGCACAGAACAAACTGGTTTTGTAAAAGGAATGCAGATAACAGATGGAATCATAGTCGCCCAAGAGGTAATCCACTCTTTGAAAAGATCTTGAAATAAAGGCATGATAATCAAATTAGACTTGGAAAAGGCTTATGATCGCCTTAGTTGGGCGTACCTAGAAGGCATTCTCAAAGCTCACGGATTTGATGAGAGATGGGTGAAATTGATCATGTCAATGGTGAGCACACCGGTGATGTGAGTAATGCTGAATGGAACCCCATTCGAAGCTTTTAACCCTTCGAGAGGGCTCAGATAGGGAGATCTCATGTCCTCGTTTCTTTTCATCCTACCAGCAGAAGGACTGGGAAGGCTAGTAAAAGCACGAGTAGCCAGGGAACAGATAAAGGGGCTAAGAATATGTGGGAATGATCTCCCAATAACACACCAGCAATTCATAGATGATGTAATGTTTTATGGCCAGGCCTCGCTTAAGGAAGCCCAACAGTTATTAAAAACCCTATCTGATTTCACACAAGCATCTGAGACAAAGATCAATAAAGAGAAAACAGAAATATTTTTCTTTAATTCATAGGTAGCGGTCCAAAAATTTATGGCTTGAATAATGGGATTCAGAATTGGAATTTTCCCAACGAAGTATATGGGCATTATGCTTAATGAGCACCAATACAGGGTCACTAACTAGGGACCTCTAATAAGTAAGATCAGGAAAAAAATGGACAATTGGACATTCCGGTCATTGAACACCCCCAGTCGGATAATTCTTCTAAAAATGGTACTACAATCCATCCCAATTTATCAGATATCGAGCCAAGCTATTCCCAAGTCCATTAGCCAAAAACTAGTAGCCATGGTCAAGAAATTTTTATGGCAGGGAACTAGTAAAACCAGAAAATGGGCTTTACTCTCTTGGGAGTGGCTAAGCAAGCTAACCAAAGATGGAGGCTTAGGCTTGCGGGACCCCTACTTACTCAACCAAGTGATGGGGGTGAAGCTTTGGTGGAGGTGGACACAGGGCGGCCAAGTCCTATGGAAGGCAATCTGGGAGAGGAAATATGAGGCTGCTGAGAATCCAGAAGATAGGATGAGAAGCCAGATAGAGGAGAAAGGCTCCACAATATGGAATTTGGCGAGGAGTAATAAAGAGCTGATAAGAGAATACAACTTTTGGGAGATAAGAGTGGGAGACAAAGCTAGGTTTTGGAAGGAATCCTGGCAACAACAAGACAAGATTATCCATAAGGAAGCCCTTCCAGTCATCCAAGCATTCACGTCCCAAACAGAGGGGGATGTGGTCGGAAAATTTTGGAAACCAGGTATAGGGGATTATTGCCGTAATTGGAAACAAAAGGAGGATTGGGTAGCAGCCCCCGACACTTAAAGGTGGGAGAATTACCACAAAGAATTGGCATCCCATAAAGTGGCGGTAAAAAAAGGGCAAGATATCCTAAGATAGGGAACCCGAATACAAGGAACGTTTTCTATAGTAGAAGGGTATTAGTTAAAAGAAAATCAAAATCAACAGACAGAGACAAAGAAATGGAAAAACTTATGGAAAATAAAGCTCTAGCCAAAAGTCACTTTCTTTTAATGGATTCTGTTTCATGGCAGGGCACTAACCTGGGATCAATTACAGAGAAAAGGGAGGCAAGGACCATCACGATGCGTGCTCTGTAATGAACAAGAGGAGACGATGGAACACCTTATGAACAGATGCATTGTCAGCAACACCCTGTGGGACAGTCATTACCAGATGTTTGAGCGCCGCTATAGAAACTTCCAAAACATCAAAAACAACTTGGAAAACTGGCCAACGAAACCTTACCAAAACCCGGTGTTAAATCGTGCATGGTTGCTTTCCGTTGGGTTCCTACTTTGGAACATCTGGAAGGCACGAAACAATGTGATCTTCAAAGAAGAAAAGCGAACCCTGGCAAAAATATGGGTACAGACAATCAAGAACATGAGAGAAACAATTTTAATAGAACGCTGGAAGGAAGAGGACTGGAAGGTCATACAACCAGAGGAGAAGATCTTGTAGCGGCTAGAATTAACCCAAAGCATGATAGATAGCTATTGAAGAAAGGACTAGGTCAGAGAGGTTGAAGAAATTAAACAATATAGGCATCCTCTACAAGGATTTGCAAAATTAAATTTCAACGGGGCGACAAAAAAAACCCGGGTGAAGCAGGAATCGGGGGGGTCTTTAGGAATGACAGAGGAAAAACCTTGAGAATTTTCTCGATGGACTGTGGAGAGGTGACCAATAATGAAGCGAAACTACACACACTGAAGCACGGCCTTGAAATTGCGATTCAGGAAAAGTTTTTGAGCCTCCAAATTGAAGGAGACTCAAAACTGGTGGTGGATATGGTAAAGTAGCTGCAACAGAAAAAAACAACCGAAAAAATAACCAGGAGTTGGCGAACAACGTGGCTCATCAGTGAAATAGGGAAACTAATTACCAAAATAGACTATTTGATCCCCACCCATGTAAGACGCTTAGGCAATCAACTGGCAAACTGGTTAGCGAACTAGGGAAGCCGAAACAAGGGAAAGTTGATAGACAACAAAGGGATGGAGCTCTTTCTCCTGGAGGAGAGAGAGCAATTGTAGAAACGTCTCGACGTCGATAAGAGTGGGCATGGAAATTCTGAGGTGAACGGCCAAGAAAAGTTAGTAAGTGGCAAATGTGGGGAAAGATCACAACAGGTGGTGACAGAAAGGATAATCGTGAGAAAGGACAGGGGCAGTGCAAGTGATGGAGTAGGGCAGCTGACGGGGCACGGAAGGGTAGGGCCACTTGATGGGGCAAAAGAGAAAACCGAGATGCCATTAAGAAAGGATGTGGAGGGAGTATGGGGAGTTGATACAAAAGGCCGTGAAAGGTTGGCAAGTGGCAACAGTAGTACAGAAAGGGTACGGAAGGAGCAGCTGGGAGAATGTACTAGTTATGATGAGCAAAGGCGGTCAGACAGGTAGAGACAAATCTCGAGGAAGGGATGCGGGGATGAGAGAAGGGAAAGGAAAATGACAGGCGGCAGTAAGGACAAAAGGACAGAGGGGATTACACAAACAAGGGCCTAAGGTGACATTAAGATTTTACATGCAACAGAGCACAAAGCAGGAGGGATCGACGAAAGGTGGCAGCAAGGCACAAAATTTAGACCAAAGTTATGGTACCAGCAAGGAAAGGTGGTATGTATATTCATTCTCTTATCTTGCTGCTCTTAAGATAGATAGAAGTAGAAATTTATGTTATTTCTCAGAGATGTCCATGAAAATGAAGTCGAAAGGCAGACATAGGAGGGTAATAGGCAATCCCAGATATAGGAAGAAACGTCTCTTCTCTACCAGATATGATGGTGTTTCGGGAAGAAAAGAACTATGGTTCTCTGAGGAAGGAAAAATTCAAGCCCAGGAAAGGTTGCAGGGTGGGTAGGGTAGCTAAGTCGGGAAGAGTAGGGTTCCCTACTAGCCACAGGAATGATGACCATGTCTTCTATATAGGCAATTCAAGGAAGGCCAAGAGTATAACTCCACTGGAAAACAAGTGGGAAAGCAGTTTCCCCCGACAGTCGGGGAGACAAGTTATTATGGCTAATTACATAGAAAACCAACAAGAAGGGCATTGAGGGAAGTACAGAGAGGTAGAGAGTGGAGGGAAGGTAAGGGGCTGACTTGTAGCACAGGTCACGAAGGGGCTAGGGACTTCTTACCAGAAGCAAATTCGGGATCACCATATGAATGAAAGAGTGGTAAGTGAGAGGGTTGAAGTAGAAATTTGCAATAGAGTTACTGACTTGTGGTCTCTTGTCTTGATAGGTAGGCAAGACACAATCAAGAACAGGTTCCAGGCAAATAGCAAGATGGCTTCGAAGAAAGTGAAACAAATGTGGACCCAGGAAGAAGGATCGAGTAGTAACCTGAAGCAACAAGGAAGGAAACCAGAGGTTGAACAAAGAATGTATATGATAAATGCTTACATGGCCAGGAATTCCCCCGAAATCTGGGAACAGATAAATGGGTGGGAACGGGAGCTGAGATCCATCAACTCGAACAAGGAGATTCCCCGGGGGAATGGGAGGATTGAGTACCAGATCGAGGAAATACTAGGAGCTGCAATTCTTTGTTTAATAAGTTGATCCAACATTATTGGATTATGAAGCACATGGTAGCCCGTGCCATGGAAATGAACCAGGCAGTCTGGGAGGAAGAAAAGGAGGAAAGGAAGCAGAGGGAGGAGCAACTAAGGAGTCAGACACAGGAAGAATTGACAAATATAAAGTCCACACTCCTTAAGGAAATTGCTGAGGTTCAGATCTAGGTCACGAGAAATAATCTAATTCTTGGAAAAATGGAACAAATGCTGCAGGAAATGAAATGGGTTTTGGAGCAGAAGAATGTAACTCCAGGTTTAAGTGCCATGGCACCCTCCCCGGTTATTTCTTCAGATGAGGATTGAGGAAGCTGGTTTATCAGATAGTTTTGTTTGAAGTACTGTAGTGAATGAACTATTTCTGGATGTTTTATTACAAACTAATAGATAGAATAATTAGTAGAGTTCGAAAGAACAGATATGATGGAACCAAGGAGATGAACATTTTCAAATTTTGGTCTGGGTATAATGCTGACAGGTGGCTGCCTAGTTTCCTGCGTGCAGGCTAGCCACCTGGAACATAAGAAAATTGTAAGAAATTTTGATATCATAATATAGAAAGTAGTAATGCCTAAGTTCACGAAAAAAAGGTTTTTATTTAAATTTTTTTTCTTATATATTCTTTTATATATATAATCGAACGATTTTTTAAGAAAAAGGGATTTAATAATAAGGGATTTTATTTTTCAAATTTTTAGTCTTAGTTTTTACTGTTTATAGGGAAGGATTGTGACGTGTGGGCCATTAAGATACCCCCAAATTGCAGGTTTATGATGTTTGGGAGTATGTCTAGTTTGAGTTTTTAGAACCTAAAGATGAAGCAAAAAAACGAGTTGTCACTAATTTAGAGAGGGAACAATGGAAGAAAGACAAGAAGAGGAATACATAAGAATTGCAACTTATCTAACAAGGAGTGAACCGAGCAGTATTCAAAAGATTATGATCACCTCTTCAATAAAGGAAGCATTGGATACTTTGGCGCCAAGCTATAAAGGTATGGTCAAATTCAATATTATTAAGTTGCAGAATACTAGGAGAGATTTTGAAAGTCTGTAGATGAAGAAGACAAAGGACATCGATTCTTCCATGAATCGGGTCATGCCTGTCGTAAATCAGTTAAAAATTTATGGTGAGGAAATTAAAGATCAAACAATGGTTGAGAAGATCCTCATATCTTTGTCTACCAAATTTGGTGTTGTGGTAGCAACCATAGAAGAAGCCAAGGATTTGGAATCACTGATATTTGATCGGATCACTTTTATCACATGAGGCAAGGATAGATAGAAATAAGGATTCCACTTTAGAAACCACTTTAAAAAGACAGGTTTCTATTTCAAGAGATGGAGGTCGATGCAAAAGTAGATCGAGAGGCAGAGGACAAGGCGAAAGACATGATGGTCAGAGAGACAGCCGAGAAGAGCATGAACATAAAAGTGGAAGCACCAATAGAAGATTTAACAACAATCAAAGAGTTGAAAAATAAGAGGTGAGATGTTATTATTGCAATAAATTTGGTCATTATGCCCGTGATTGCAGGAAGAGGATAGCTGATCAAAGGAACCAAAGAGCTAATGTTATTACAGAGAGTACTAACTCCATGTTCCTAGCTTGTCATACCATGCATGAACCTTTTGGTAATGTGTGGCTATTGGATAGTGGTTGCAGTAACCACATGATATGCCATAAGAATTTGGTTGCAAATTTGGATCAGTATGTGAAAATAGAGGTAAAGTTGGGAACTGACAAGAAGACTGTGGATGTAGATGGAAAAGGAGTGGTAAACATTCTGAAAAAGTAGGGGGAGATGAAGACAATCTCAAAGGTATATTATGTTCCTGGTCTCAAACATAATTTGATAAGTGTTGGTCAATTGACACATAAGGGATACAAAGTAATCTTTCAAAGACAAAAATGTGCTATATATGAAAAGCCTCCAAGAAAGTAGCTGATAGAAAAGGTGCAGATAACAAGGAACAAACTCTTTCCTCTAATTATGAATTACAATGATCAGGTCAGTTATTTTATAGTTGCATGTTCTAATGATTATTGGTTATGGCACTTTCAGTTTGGACATTTTCACTTTTTTGGTTTAAGATTGTTGCAACAGAAACATGTTGGGCATGAAGCCTAATTATCTTCTTTATCCAAAGGTATCACTGCATTGGACCCCAGTTCATAATGAAGCGGCAACACTGTCTGTAATATTTGCGCTACAAGGGGGGTCTAGGAGGGCAATCTTTGGGAGCCCCCCCTGGTAGGGGATCGGGGGCAGCGCCTCTGAAGCTAAAAATAGATGTAAATTTTCCTTGTAAAAGGTTGTAATTTCGTAGTCAATATGGGTCGTTCATTAGGGAGAAATCTAACGGTATAAGTTATGTTTAATTTAGGGTTTTTCCATAGAAGACAACTCTCGCTATATATGAGGGAATTGTATTGCGTCTATGTAGATCTGTATTTTGAGTGAGAAAGAGAGAGGATATTGTGTGAGAGCGAAGAGGGAATTACAGTGGATCTGTTGTAGGTTGTATCTCTTCAGTTTGCTGAATAATATAAAAGGAAGGACTAACTGTTTATCCATGGACGTAACCCAAATTGGGTGAACCATGTATATCTGTGTCTCTCTTGTTTTATGTGTTTTCTGTGTTTATATTTCTGCAATATATTTTATGTGTTCCATTTCTTTGTAATATATAACTTTCTAAGAAAACAGATGGTCATAGGATTACCTCCCATCAAAGAACCTGCTAGTAATTATGAGTGTTGCATCTTGGGAAAGAAACACCGTGAAAGTTTTCCAAAGTGAGTTGCATATAGAGCAAGACAACCTCTTGAGCTAATGCATACAGACTTGTGTGGACCTATGAGGACACAGTCGATTGGTGGAAGTTGTTACTTCCTCACTTTCATTGATGATTATAGTCGAAAGACATGGGTTTTCTTCTTGAAGTAGAAGTCTGAAACTTTTTCAAAGTTAAAATAATTCAAAGCCTCAGAGAACTAAAGTGATCGAAAGATCAAGGTATTGAGGCCAGATTATGGTGGAGAATATGACTCAAAGGCATTTCATGATTACTACAACAACATGGAATCAGAAGACAGTTTACAACTACATACACACCGCAACAGAATGGTGTAGAAAAGAGAAAGAACAAGACAATTATGAACATGGCAAGAAGCATGCTTAAAGGAAGAAATTTGTCTAATGAGTATTGGGCAGAAGTAGTTGCATGTGATGTTTATGTGATCAACAGATCTCCTACAAAGAGTGTGATGTATAGAGTACCAAAATAAGCATGGTTAGGTATGTCTTGCAGTATATCTCATCTCAGAGTGTTTGGATGTGTATTTTATGGACATGTGCGTAAACAACTAAGAGTCAAATTGGATGATAAAAGTGAAAAATTCATATTTATTGGTTATAGTGAGAAATTGAAAGCTTATGAATTGTATAACCCTGTCACCAAGAATACCATAATTAGCAGAGATGTTGTGTTCAAATAATAAGAGTCGTGGAAAGGTAGTATAGAAAAAATAGTTGATGCACAAGTGCCACTGATGGAAGAAGAAGATGTTGCAGAAAAGGAACAATAAGAATCACATATGAAGACACCAAATAGAGACACACCAAAAAGGTCTCCAAGATTTTCTGAGCAGCATGGATCTTCAGTTAGATCAACAGATTGAGATTATCCCAGCAATCAATCAGGTGATGAACGAAGCAATGGTAAGAGAAAGATGAGAAGTATGAAAGATATTTATGATGATTTGGATGTTAGTTCAATCTTTTTGTTTTTGTCATTCCAACTTTCTTTGTTTGAAGAAGCAATCGGAGATGAAAATTGGGTGCAAGCCATGCATGAAGAAAATGAAGCTATTGAAAAGAATGATACATGGGTTTTTGTTGATTTACGAAAGGACAAAAACCTCGTTTATGTAAAATGGGTGTACAAGGCAAAGTTGAATGAGAAAGGTGAAATTTATAGATTTAAAGCATGACTTGTATCAAAAAGATTCTCGCAACAACCAGGAATAGATTTGGGAGAAACGTTTGCTCCGGTAGCCAGATTGGATAATGTAAGAGAAGTTCTAGCCACAACCTCTTAGAACAAGTGGAAAGTATATTAGATGGATGTGAAATCAACCTTCTTGAATGGAATTCTAGAAGAAGAAATTTATGTGCAGTAGCCTCCAGAATATGAAGTTGAAGGTAAAGAAAATAAAGTTTACAGGTTGAAGAAAGTGCTCTATGGACTCAAGCAAGCGCCTAGAGCTTGGTATAGCAAAATTTATAGCTACTTGATCAAGAATGGATTTGCAGAAGCAACACTGAGCCTACCTTGTACACAAAGGTAAATAAGCATGGACACATTTTGATTGTTTGCTTATATGTTTATGACATGATTTATACAGGTGATTTTGAATTGGATGAATTTAAAGCCGCCACGATGAAATAATTTGAGATGACAGATCTCAAACTTATGAAATATTTTCTTGGCATAAAATTTGAGAAATCTAAAAAAGGAATTTTTATTTGCCAAAATAAATATGCTAGAGATTTGTTGAAAAGATTCAGGATGGAGAATTGCAAACCTGTCCCAATACCAGTTGCAACAGGTGCAAAGTTAAGAAAGGATAATGAAGGATCAGATGTCAATCCAACTCTATGCAAAAGATTGGTTGGCAGCCTCATGTATCTCACAGCTACAAGACGAGATATTATGCAAGGAGTAAGTTTAATTGCCAAATCGATGGAGACACCAAAAGACACACATTGGAGTGCAAGAAAAATAATTCTGAGTTACATAATAGGAACTAGAGATTGTAGCATAATGTATGCAAGAACATAGAAGAAGGATTTGATTGGGTACACAAACAATGATTTTTCAGGTAGTTTGGATGATAGGAAGAGCACTTCTGGTTATGTGTTCCATGATTCAGGTGTGGTTTCATGGGCAGCTAAGAAGCAACCCATTGTGACACTTTCATCAGCAGAAGTAGAATATGTAGCAACAACATTAGTAGTATGTCAAGCAATATGGTTAAGAAGAGTATTTGATGGACTCAAGCATAAACAACAAGGATGAATAACAATATATTGTGACAACACCTCAAAGATTGCATTATACAATAATAGTGTGTTAAATCAAAAGAGCAAGCATATTTTTACTAGATATCACTTTATTAAAGAACTTGTGAGCAAGGGAGAAGTTCACTGGAAGACTTATAAATCTCGTGATCAATTGGTTGATATATTTACTAAGTCATTACCAAAAGATGTGTTTGAGTTTCATAGAAGAAACTTGGGTTTTGTAAGCCTAGTTGAGACATAGACCAACATACATGTTTGAGTTCCTATGAGTCAGTCTCAGTTTAACGGTTGTAATTAAGGGGGAGTGTTAAAATAAACTAATTTCTCCCACATGAGGAGTTGGCTAAAATTAGACAGTCAGTTAACTGAGCATTGATTCAAGTCGAGTTATTTCATAGTGGAATTTATAGTGTGTTGTTGCATGTCAAGTTGTGTGGTTCCATGTCAAGTTATTTTAGGCGAGTCGCTAGTTGGAAAAGGTTAAATACCATTCATCGAGCTCATTGTAATGATAAAGTCTTTGTGTGATCAATAGAAGAGTTGTAACTCATGTTCTTGGTGTGAATTTTGTGTTTAAGCTCCTCTGCCTTTCCAACAGTTGCATGTGGCATGCTTTTAAGAACATATAGTCAAAATTTCAAATTAAGTTCTATGTTTGTGGTTGAATCATTTTCATTTGTGATTTTCTTAATAAATTGCGCAATCCCTTGTGTAGTACAATAGATAGAAAGAAAACATCAATTCGAAGCATATATCCATTTGCAAAACAATTAGATATATTTCATATTTGTATGTTGGTTTAGTGTATTTCTTTGAGTGCATCAAGTCGTATGAATAATTTTTCAATCACCATGAACACATGGAGCGGTGATGTTTTTACAAGACAATGGTGAGTGTTTTACCAGTCGGTTGTCAATTAGGCTCTTGGGCTCTTCTACCTTGAATCCTCTTCTGGCTAATGTAAAACTCATATTACATTTATACATAATCGTTTTCCTAAATTCTATTATTTTGGGTACATATCTTGGTTATAAAATTCACACAATTTTAGTCATATTATCAATTTAATCATAATAAAACATGTCATAGATTCAACGATTTGCAATATTCAACAATCTGAATCTCATCTCCCTGTTGTAAAAGCTCACCCAGTAGATTTTCAAATGTTGAAAACATTGCTACAAGTTCCAACCGTGACAATACTACCAG
>APFE030253660.1:0-30995 GCA_000404065.3 Pinus taeda | reverse complement strand
CCCGGTAATATCACGATGGGATCCGTGGATGAGCTCGGTTAGACAGGCGGTGTGCTCCGGATTCTTCATGGACGTGTCCTGGTCCCAACAGGGTGAAGAGGAGTTGACCTGGGATAGAGCAAGCTCTCGAGGCAGGTGGTGTTCCATGTAAGGCGTGTGCTTCCAACGCATTGGAGCGGAGAATGCTGGTTGGTAGAGAGTGGACGGATGGATAATCGTTTGAGGGGAGGCTCAATGGTCCTTTGTTCGAGGGGAGGATTGTTGGGTATACGACCAAATTCCCACATTGACTAGAAGTGGGGAGGATCATGGGTATATAAGGATGGACAAATATCTCCATTGGTATGAGGCCTTTTGGGGTAAGTCCAAAAGCAAATCCATGAGGGCTTAGTCCCAAAGTGGACAATATCATACCATTGTGGAGATATGTAGTGTTTAGAGTCCTTACAATCAGTTTGTTCTTTAGCTATTGACACTTCTTCTTCCTCCACATCTAATTCAACATTTGATATTGTATTTGGAGGTTTAGGATGGGAGGAAGGGTTTATTTTGTAAGGTATAAATTTTACCTTGAAGAAGTCTCAGTTACCTGCTTTTTACTATCGACTATTTCATTGGGCATGGTTTTAAGTATCTTTTGTAGACCTTCAATATCGTAATGATCTTTAGGTGCTTTCTTCTTGGATTTGTCCCTGAAACTGACCTTCTTCGATTTATTTCTTCTAATGCATTCATCTTTTCTAAAGATAAAATGTTTTTTTCCACAGCGATGGCTTCTTTCATGTTTTCTTCCAAAGTTTGTTCGGCATCCCTATCGATAAAAGTAACTTCATTCGAGGGAAGTGCATAAATGTACTATTAATTTTGAACTTCAGTACTGGGCTTGGATGTCGTTGGGATTTATTTTAATAAGTAAACCATGAATTGAAGTCCTTAATTGGTTCTCTAGGTTCAACTATCAAGTTGGAGAGATCATTGAGAAGAGTAGCTGTTGAGCGGTTATTCCCAAACTTGGTTAGAAACTATTCTTGAAATGCATCCCAACTATTAATGGAACCAAATGATAATGAAAAATACTAGGATCCTACTGATCCTTGTAAAGTATAATGGAGTAATCTTACAACTGCGCCTTCTTCTAGATATCCATTAAGATTTATGGACAACATGAAGTTATTTATGTGTTCTTTGGTAGGAAAACCATCATCAGGGTTGAGTTTTGGAAACCATTTTTCTGGATGCTCAGGTAATGGATTTAATGGTCCTGCCATTTGAAAGGCTCCTATATTTTTCCATGGTCTTTGATCCATTATGGGTATATGTGTAGAAGAAGATGTACTAGTGGTTGAAGGTGATTGGGTAGAGGAGGATTGTGCTCTTGTACTAGTGTAAATCATGGTATGGGATAGTGAGGTGGATGATTGAGTTTGTGATGAAGATGATGAAATAAATAAGGGTGGTTATGGTGATGATGAAAGAATGTCACTATGAGTTCTAGAGTCTGATTTCTTAGTTTTCCTTCGAGGGTGAGATAGAGGAAATTTAAATGGAGGGATTCCAATTTTTTCACTGTGTGATCTAGTTAACTTTTGAGAGGAAGGAAAATGTGAAGAAACATTGGCTTGAGATAATTTAGATTCCTCTTGAGACAAAGAAATCCCTTGCAATTTGTGAATTAAAGGCTAAACTTCAGGAGTTTCCATAGAAGAAAGTTGATCTGATTTCCTTGGAAAAACAATAGTGGATTGTAAAGATTTATTCATAACTTTATGTCTAGGATTTGGGGATTTGGAATGTCATCAAGAAGTTGGAGTTGATGGTGAGGGAGTTTTACTATAGAATTTCTTTTTGATTTATATCTTCTATCCATACATAGTCAAGCCCTCCTTCTAGCACCAAAATGTTGAAGCCTCAAAATTCTCTAAGACAACATGGGGGATAACCACCCACTCTGGACCATAAAAGCAACGCTTTTTCCATTCAGTATAGTGGTTCCAACTAGGGATAATGGGACCAGTTTCCTAGAGAGCATTGATTTGGTAATGTTGTTGGGGTAATATAAAATGTAACGGGGAAAGATTCAACTAAGTATAATCTAATCAAAATAATAAATGATGGGCCTCTAAATTAGACATAAATTAATGTCCGTGCCTCTAAATTAAACAATAACTTAAGGTCTATGACCGTCCTTCAGCACATTAAACCCCTCTTTTTTCATTAGATAATTTATTTTTGACTTTAATATATTCAATAGGAAGGTTTATGAATAACTCAATATTTGTGCCTAATACTATTTATTTTTTGTGGAATATTATGAGAATATTGGGCAGATTATGAAGAGTTGGAGGAGGAGATAATTTAGGGACTTGTTCCCTACTACTAGAAGATAAATAATAAATAATATGTCAACAAGATATTATGGAATTATGGCACAAATTGTGGAACTCGAATGATTGAGAAAATCTAGGAATGTGTTCCACCAATCAAGGGGACTAGATCCACTAATCAAGGGATTTTGGTGGGGAAAGCTCTCTGCATTCATGGGGAATGATTCCTAATCATTTGTATAAGTACCAAGTCAAATTTTCCTCTAGGGAGATTTTTTCATTAGTGTTAGGGTGGAGAGAGCTTGTATTTTTGAAGCTCCATTGTATTTTCTTGCAAGGATGTAATTCTATTTATGAAAATAATGAAGATTAGTGTCATTTTCAGTTTCTAAATCTTGTTCTCCTCTATAGGTCTCTGGTTTTGTTTGAGATTTTCCATCTCAGGAGCCTTAGATCCCTTTTGTATCATTTTCTTTCCTTCTTTTCATTGCTTATTCACATGCATATCTTGTTTTTATTTCTTTCTATTTCTACATTTAGAAATAATGATTTCTTGTTGTAGGATTGAGTTAAATGGTTGATGTAAGTTATTTTGCAGGATCACAAGTGATGTAGGAAAATTCAACCCAAGAGAAAATCATTGTTATTAAGTAGATGTAGGGGGGCAATGTGTTTTAGGGAAATTAGTTTCCTAAGTCTCAAGTTAATGTAATATTTGGGCTTTTAAGTGATTTAATTAGATAATGTGAGATGTTTGTAAATCCTCTCAAATAAATGAGAACATGAGTGTGAAAAAGAGTCTAAAGTCAATTAGGACTCTTTAAGCAGCTCCATGCTTCCAGGAACTAAGGAGAGCTCTTAGGAATTAAATGGAGAATAGAAGTGGACGTAGAGGATAGAGGATTTAGGAATCAGTTTAGTATATTTAGGAGTCGAACCAGGATTAGTTCAATGAACCTTTCTAGCATAAATGTAAGCCTACGAGTAGAGTGCGAGGGAGGAGGCCACTGATAGTTGAATATTAGTCCTGTGCGAAACACAGTGTCTCGAATGTAACCATTTCTTTATATATATATATATAGGTTTATTCCTGACTGTGATAGTGTGTGTGAAACGAGTATTTCTTGAATGAATTACTTGTGAATTCGTAGGTTCTCTAAAAGGGTTGTAGGCAGAATTCTGAAGGAGGTGTAGAGGAGCGGTATGATTGAGAAGTATCATAAAGGGATCTTAGAATCCAGTGGAAGATTAGAGTGAAGCTCTGGAGAAGTTGTGAAGTGAGAATTCACAGAGGAGTTTAGCTTAGAGGAGGTTGAGCAGCAGAAGCTGAAGGTAAAGTTCTAAATAAATACACAGAGGAGAGGAATGATTCAGAGGAACCGTAATGGATTATTGAATCCATTGAAAGGATCCAAGAATACAGTGATCAAAGGAGCATGTGAATTTAAGCGAGAGAGGAAGAGTGCACATCGAAACAACAGAAGGATGAGAACCTTCGCAGAAGAGAAAAACCACAGAAGAATTGAAGAAACAACGTTAACAACCAAGTAAAAAGGGGTGAGTAGAGAAGCGAAGTATGGTTGCATAACAGTGATTGGATCTTTAAGATCAACGGCTAGAATTAAGTCACATCGGTGAAACACTATCGCATTGCACTGTTTTGGTGGAGAGGAATCGACCTATTGAACTATCGAACTCTGATATTGCGATAAAACCGAATCGGAAATTTTATGAAGGTAGATTTATAATCCTATCGGGTTCGTGATCCTAATTACATCGGATCTTTTATGTGTTATATGATTAGCACTTGAAATACTCTGACTTGTGATATTGCGATGAAGTGATGCACCAATAGCCGATAATCGGCGATTGGAGATCGGAGGTGTCGAAGAAGGGAGATTGGTGGAGCAATGAAGGAAGTCTTGGAAGGAAAGGACCTAATGATATTTGTGAATGCCAACTTATAAAATTTGAAGTCCAGCCCAAGGGTTCAAAGAGGGATTTCCTTTGTTTTCCATGTTTTCTTGTGTATTCCAAAAATGTTATGTGTTTATATATTGGATGTGATAGAGCCAATGTTAAAGAAACTGTGAAGGAGACCCAATTGTGATTGCGATAAAGGTAACCTTGGGATCTATGCAGAGGCCATACTAAGGAGGAAAAAGGTGTGTTTACGTATGTTTTCCTTTGTAAATGGTTTTATAAGGAAAACAACGTGATAAAAGGTTTTGTGGGTTAAATATATGTGTAGCCAATGTTTAAAGAGGGAAGGTTACATATATAAGTGGTTAAAGGGTTATATAAAGATTACGAAGGGTTTTAACAGTCATATTAAGAGAAATTGAGGAAGGCTTTAATAGAAGGGATAATGAAGGTTATGAGGAGGTAAATAGTCCTGATAGGAGGTTTAAGCGTGGTGATTAAGTTCAGATATAAATGAACTGATAAAAAATGGCCTTAACCATTTGTGGTTGATGATTTAACTCCTTTGAGAGTTAAATACCTGGGACTAATGAGTGTATGCATTTATATGCATACTGTGGGGGTAAGCGGGGGTAACCCTGGATCATTTGGTATCAGAGCAGATTAAAGGAGCTCTGTGTGAACATTTCTTAAAAGAATTGAGAACAGAGTTATGTATTAAGGGTTTTAGGCAAGCAAGAGGAAGGATTAGATTCTAATTTGACAAACAGTAAGCACACAAAGGTGATGTGTAACAGAACTTACAGATGCAAGAGACAGGAAATCCATTCAAGATACAGGTGGAATGGTAAAACAGGATCATGCTGAGATCTTGAAGGTGAGATGACATATTTTTTTTAATTTGATTGAATATTGTGGTTGTAGATGAAGCATCTCAGCAAAGGACAACAAGAGAAGCTGTGGGAGGAGAACTAGATGTGTTTTTGAAGGTAGAGTAAGAAAAAAAACTCTGAAGGAGAAGTGGCAGTGAACTTGAAGAATCCAAAAATAGGTTGGACAGACAAAGAGGACAACTGAAGTGTTCTCAAGATACTGTAGAATACTAGAAGGAGCAAAGGTGTTGCTCAAGAGGAGGTTCCATACGGAGGACCCATGATTACCAAAAGAATGAGTGAGGAGAGCTTAGTGAGGTAAGATTGCAACAAGGAGGACTAGTTGTTGCAAAGGCTTGTTGTAGATGAGTGAGGAGCTCATGAACAACAGGAGAAGAAGATGATTGCTGATAGTCATAGCAGAGGCTTAGAGAGAGTCCACAACAAAAGAGAGATCAATGAAGAGGATTCCAAGGAAAGTGGCAAGAGAATGAGTCCAGAGGAAATTGACAAAGAGATTGTAGAGTTAAAAGAACAACTCAATGCATTAAGGAGGATACTTGAGGAAAGCCAGAGACTAGGTTGGGTCTTGTGGAAGAAGATAGTGGAGTGGCATGAGATGTAGAGAAGGCTACAACAAAACCAGGTAAAGTGGTTGATGGGAAAACTCAAGGAAGTTGAGTTAGAAATGGAAGAGTCCATTTGTAAACCAGGACAGGGAGAAATTCTGGGAGAAAGTGAAGATGAAGCCTTGAAGACTGAAAATTCAAGTGAGACCAAAAGGTCTGATGATTTTAAACTTGAAAATTTGTGTATGTTTGCAGGTGAAACATATGGAGGACAATTTGCTAATATTGTCATACAGGAGGAAGAAGACAAGTAGAATCTAAATTCTGTTCTGGAAGAAGATGAGATAGATAGGTCTCATATATAGTTGGGGAAAGGTATCAAACAACCAAGTGAAGGGCTTTAGGAGATTGAATAGGAGACCATCGAAGAATTTCTGAATCGTGTGGAGGATTTACAACAACAAGGAGATATGGAGGCTGAAGCATCCAGTAAGACCATAGGGTCTTATGTTTTTAAAACTGAAAGTTGGTGTATGATGGCAGGTATTGTAGGAGAAAAAGAACCTTTTGAAGATATCTTCATAGGAGGTGAAGATCTAGAAGTAAAAGGTGACAAATAAAACTTCTCAGAAGAAGAATAATTTGACTACATACACAATAAAAAGTATATGGATGAGTCTATAGAAGTTGTCATGGAGATGAGGAATCAGGATCTTATCGTGATAAAGAATGAAGGAATATTGTCTCATAAAGGTAATAAAATGAGTTTTATTAATGTTATTGATAAAAAAAAATTGCAAGAGAATGCTAATGGAGATGGTGGGACAATGATAACTTTGGGAGAAAAGTTACAGAGGGATAGCAAGGCAAAAAGTACTGAAGAAGAAGGACATCTACTGATAGATGTTAAGGAAGAAGAAGTCTATGAAAAAGACTTAGCAAAGGGAAAAAGGACATCTGATGATTTGTCAATAACAAAGGAATGTATGGAAAATTGTGTGAAATTTCCAAATTCTACTCCAATTGAAATTATTGAGCTATGCAGAAAATTAGATTTTCAAGGATGGGAGTTAGAAAAACAGATAATAGATGTTCAAGAGAGATTGCCGAAAAAGGAAAACAAAAACATGTCATGAATGAAAATCATAAGAAAAAGGAGGTGGATATGAAAGTTCAACAGATTGGCACTGCAAAGGAAGGAGTTCACTACAGTGGACAAGAGGAGGAAGACATCATTAGAGCAGATCATGTGGAAGAGAGACTAGTTAACAGTCTCATGAGTTCTTTTGAGAATTCAAAACGACATACTTATGTGGTGACAGAGGAGAAAGAAACAGAGAAACAAACTAAATTGTTGCCAAAGGAAGATAAGGCACATAAGCCTTATGTTTTTCATTTTAAAAAGTGTTTTTTGAGTGCAGGTTTTGTTGCAGATGCTAGAGGAAGTTTGGCACAGATGAGCAGCCAAATAGAAATAGAAGAAGAAGATTATGTGGAAGAATTCAATCCATGGAACATAGATGCTCAATTGCTGGAGAGAATGTTGGAAAGTCATGATTCAGTGCAGATGGAAATAATCATGAAAGAGGATAAGGATGAAAGAGAGGCAGTAAGCATAGTAAGCATAGAAAAAGTTGCAGCAAGGGAAAAAGTGGAAGAAAAGTCAACCAGAAACTACAAAGTGAAAGTAACCAACAGCAGTTTGAGGAGTTAGTAGACAGCAGCAACAACTTCAAACATAGAGAAAGAGAAAAAAGTAAGTGGCAGAGTATGGACCAGCCCAAAGATGTGCTGGAAAAAGAAATTGAAGAATTGTGGTGGTCGATGATGAAACAGACCAGAAGGAGGAAAATGATAGAAACAAGAAGAAAGATCAATCAGAGCATGAACCTAATTGACAAAGAGAAGAAGATGGAACAAAAGACAGGAGGAGTACAACAACAACAAAGGAATAAGACATTTGGACAATTACAAAACAAATTATGGGATCCAGGAAGACAAAGACCAGAAGATACATGATTAGGAGATCACGAATATTTTCTACTTTGGGAATCTGATGAAGGAGCATTCAACCCAAGACAAAATCATTGTAATTAAGTAGACATAGGGGGGTAATGTGTTTTAGGGAAACTAGATTTCTAAGTCTCAAGTTAATGTAATATTTGGGCTTTTAAGTGATTTAATTGGATAATGTGAGATGTTTGTAAATGCTCTCAAATAAATGAGAACATGAGTGGGCAAAAGAGTCTAAAGTCAATTAGGACTCTTTAAGCAGTTCCATGATTTGAGGAAATAAGGAGAGCTCTTAGGAATTAAATGGAGATTAGAAGTGGAAATTGAGGATAAAGGATTTAGGAGTCAGTTCAGTAGATTTAGGAGTCGAACCAGGATTAGTTCATCAAACCTTTCTGGTATAAATGTAGGCCTATGGGTAGAGTGCGAAGGAGGAGGCCACTGATAGTTGAAGATCACGCCTGTGCGAAACACAAAGTCTCAAAGGATCAAAGAAGAGAGCAATCAAAGGATCATATGAAGTTACGCCAGAGAGGAGAGTGTGCAGTGAAGTAGCAGAAGGATGGGAACCTTTGAAGAAGAGCAAGACCAGAGAAGAATTGAAGAAACAACGTAAAAAACCAAGTAAGAAGGGGTGAGCGGAGATGTGAAGTATGGTTGCACACGAGCCATTGGATCTTTAAGATCAATGGCCATGATTAATTCGCATCGACGAAACACTATCTCATCGCACCATTTCAATGGAGAGGAACTGGCCTATTGAACTGTCGAACTTCGATATTGCGATAGAACTAGATCTGAAATTTTATGACGGCGGATTTATAATCCTATCAGGTCCATGAGCCTAATCACAAAGAAGCTTTTATGCATTATAGCATCAACCCTTGAAATACTCCGACTAGCGATATTGTGATGAAGTGATGCATCGATAGCTGACAATTGGCGATTGGAGATCAAAGGTGTCGGAGAAGGGAGATTGACAGAGCACTGAAGGAAGGCTTGGAATGATCAAACCCAATGATATTTGTGAATGTGGGCTTATAAAACTTGAAGTCTGGTCGAAGGGTTCGAAGAAAAATTTCCTTTGTTTCTAGTGCTTTCCTATGTATTCCGGAAAAGTTATGTATTCACATATCAGATGCGATAAGGCCAATGTTAAAGAAACCGCAAAGGAGACCCGATTGCGATTGCGATAAAGGTAACCTCGGGATCTGTGCAGAGGCCGTACTGAGGAGGGAAAAGGTGTGTTTATGTATGTCTTCCTTTGTAAATGATTTGATAAGGAAAACAACTCGATAAAAGGTTTTGTCGGTTAAATATATGTGTAGCCAATGTTTCAAGCGGGAAGGTTACATATATAAGTGGCTAAAGGGTTGTATAAAGGTTACAAAGGGTTTTAACAGTCCTTTTAGGAGAGATTGAGGAAGGCTTTAATAAAAGGGATAATGGAGTTTATGAGGGGGTAAATAGTCCCGATAGGAGGTTTAAGAGGGGTGATTGAGCTCCAATATAAAGGAACTGATAAAAGAGGGCCTTAACCATTTGTGGTTGATGATTTAACTCCTTTGAGAGTTAAATACCTGGGACTAATGAGTGGATGCATTTACATGCATACTATGGAGGTAAGCGGGGGTAACCCTACATCAACAAGAATTATTTCATCCTTGGAAAAGATTTGGAAGGTTATAATAATCATTGAGTTTCTTGGATTAGTCTTCTTATTCCCAAATCTAGATTGTTGGATCTCTCGAATTTATCTTTGATTTAATTATTGTAATAATTAGACCACTGTATTATTTTTATACTAAGAGATGAGTGTTAGTATAGATGTGTATCAGAGCTTGATAATTGGGATTTAATGGTTGAGTGATAAAAATAGAGATTTAGTTGTCAATGTAGTTAGGATAGGATTTGATTCATAAAAGATGAAATAATGTATTGGCAAAGAGATTATTGAGAATAGAGTGAGTAAGAGAGTGGTGTGATAGGGACAATGTTTAAGATTGAAACAAAGGTCAGACAAACTATTGTAATCGAGCCGGGAGGGCCAAGACTCTGTAATTTCCATTTTGTTGAATAATTAATTGAAGTGTGGTGTGGATGCACTGTTCTGGTGCATAAATTCTCTTATGATTATGTATCAGCATTTTGGACCCTAGTTAGGTATTTTCTTTGTTCATACATTTTATTTATAAATCAGAGTCAGTTAGTGTTAAGCGTTAATGTTGAGTTTAAGCGCTTAACCTTTCCTTAAGCGCCTTTATCGAAAGTATGAATTAAGTGTGTGGGTGGTATTTATAAGTGGGAAGTGGTATCTCGTGTGCCCTAAGGCTATAAATGGTATTCCTAAAATTCACGCGATTAACCTTATTGGGTGACACGTAGCATGAGGAAACCAATTTTCTCACCTGCTCTCGACCTGATATCGGTTATGCAAGATTTTTCACGAGATTGCACAATAGTCATTCGATTGGACGAGTCACATTGACTGTGGAAATCGTTCGGGTTAGTTGGTGAGTGGATGATGCGATATTTGTTGGATCTAGAGAATTGAGATCAAAGGGTGCAGATTGAACCTCTTTATAAAATGAGAAGTGAACGAGGAATCGACAATGATTGGTCAGATAAGCAGGAACCTTAGGGTGAAAATCCACGTACAGAATCTATTTGTGCACAACTGATTATTTAAAAAGTTAAACTATAGTCGAATTATAGACTGCCACCTCATTTCCGTCAAGACAAAAAGACAAAAAGAAAAACAAATTTATTTTATTCATTTACATGCACAACAGTAGCAGGTTTGATGGTTTGAATATGCATGCTTAAGACAATAGGACCGCATACATGTTAACTTACCATTCTTTTGAAGCAAAGCCTCTTAGGAGATAATTAGAAAATGGTGTGTTTTAGCATTTGATTTCATTCTCTTTCCTTGTAATTTCTTTCTTGCAGTAGGTTAAGGTTCCATTTCAAGAATTTCATTTTATGAAATTATTTTAGGATTTGACTTCAGCACATGCACTCCATTACATCATGACAACAAAGGATGGACACATTGTATGCTGCACACATAGTGACAATACCTCTTAAGTTTGTACGAACCTTTAGTTGATAATTAAAGTTGGTAGCCTTGGGAGTTGCAAGATTCTTGTTGCAATACTGAGTCTCATCACTTTTTCGCATCGTTTGCTGGGGAGGTGTCAAAATATGCACTATTTTCTTCCCTAGTTGATTAATTTCTTTTTAATTTTTGCAAAAACAAAAAAAATATTTTCATTAGGCATATTTAATTTCAAAAGTAGAAAATTGCATTGCATTATAGTTTTCATTCAATCATAAAAAACAAAAACAAAAATTATCCAACACCAACCCACCCCCCCATTCGATCACATGGTGCAGTAAGAGCCATATCACCATTCACTTTTGTAGGTATAAGAAGAAGATGGCAAAGAATGTAGAAGAAATTGATGGCGACGATGACAATCAGAAATATCCTATCAGATTTCCCATTCAAGATATTGATGGAAGTGTGCACATGAAGAACATCCATCCATCTTTTCTTCCAAAATTTCATGGTCTAAGGTCAGAGGATCTGGAAATCTTTCTCTCCGAATTTGATATTGTTTGTAGGTCTTATGGTTACTTATTAAAAACTCAAAAATTGAGATTGTTTCCGGCAACATTGAAGGAGAGAGCTCTTCAATGGTTCATGAGTTTAGGGACTAATTCAATAAGATCATGGAATGATGTGCAAAAGATATTTATAGAAAAATAAAAAGATCATGATCTTAAAGAAGAAATCTTTAGAATGAACCAATGAGAAGATGAGAGTCTAGAGGAGTTGATAGAGAGGTTCATGTATAATGTTAAGAGGGAAAATCTACAACATTGAGGATCTGACACACTAAAAACCCTCTTACTTAGAACAATTAGGGATGAATGGATTGATCCCCCTTAATCTCATGAGTAGAGGTGATGCATATCAAGTATCATTTGAAGAAATTTGTGAAGCATGCAAACACATATCAAGAGGAAAAGCAAGAGTAGGTAAATTAACATCAAGATCAGTAAGTGAAGATAAACTAGAAAATTTGTTTGATGATTTTAAATAAAAAATTCTTAGCAATCTAACAAAACAAGTAGAAATGTTAAGAATGCAAGATGAAGGAAAAGAAAATGTTGATATTTGTTTTGCAGAATCACATGATGTTAAACATTTTACGTCATTACCAACATTGAAGGAAGTTTACCAGGAGGAAAATGGAGCAAGTCAATGGCCAATGACACTATGTTATGTAGCTCCAAGAGAACCATGGCAGCCTATTCAACCCGATATGATGTGAGGGCCTAATTCATAATTTAAAGGATATGCATATCCACCTCAAAGTAATTGGAACAAAAATTTTCCTTGGCAACATTGGCCATCTCAACCCCAAAACCAATTTTGGCAACAAGGTCAGCAAGGAACTTATGGGATCCATCCACAATATCCTCAATATTTTCCTCAATATCCTCCATACCAAACTCCATGTTATCCCTATCATTCATCTCCACCATAACCACAACCCCAACCACATCCATCTCAAATATCCACTCCCACTCATCTACCTATACCACCATTTCCAAACCCACACATTGAAGTATCTCATCCCACTTAAAATGTTGAGGTACAACACTTCCAAACATCTCCTCTTGAGATCAATCGTATTCACCATGGCTCAGGAAGAGTATTGGAAAAAAGAGATAACCTTGATATTATTGAAGGACAACATCCAGAAGAAGAAGATTCAAATGAGAATACTAAAGGATCATGGATTGTATTTGATGAAGAGCAGACAAAAGAATCATAGACCGAGAAAGATCCCTTATGGTTACCATCAAATCCTCCATGTGGTCAAGAGGACAATCAACAAAAAGAGGAATATTTGAAGGTCATGGAAGAAGAAGACATCCAAGATGATCCAAATCAGCAAGTGGAGTAGATGCATCACAACTATTTTGAAATATGTTTCCACACAGTCATTAAGTTGCAACAATAACCTCTTCTTCAAATGTGCTTCATATCATCAAAGCCAAATCATTTGATCTCTCAAATCCAAGTACATGTCAAATCATACATTTCAAGCCTCCACATCATTTTGTTTGTCATTTTGATGTGCACATGGCTCCATTCGAAGTATTCTTATACTTGAAAGTAGATTTTTTTTTTTAAGTAGGGTAGGGTAGAAGAGAAAAAGGAAAAAAATGAAAAATAAGACAAAGAAAAATATAAGGTGAAAACCTCGTTGGAGGTGCCTCAGATTGGCTCATTGATTGAAAACCTCCATGAGGCAGTTAATGGATTGAAAAGAAAAAGAGATAAACATAAGATCCTAGGTGAAAACATCCTATGAGGCACCTAGGCAGATCTACTAGTTGAAAAAATCATTGAGGCGGCTAGTAGGCCTAGAAGAAAAAAGAAATGAATCCTTGCTCCATTCATGCTTGTACTCTCGAACATATGTAAGAAACAAGAATAGGTTGGTACCAAAAGAAAATTTGGTCAAGCCTAGTCAAAAGAATTCAAATTTTGACTTTTTCCTACTTTGCTCAAATGCTCCAACAAGGCCAAGGCCATGCCAATCTATCAGTCTCATCTATTTTCACCATCCATCCATAATTCTCAAGTTTCTACCACTCATTTTCATTGTTGTCCTAAGAAACTATAGGATGCTCCATTTTACTACAGGATACAAAAAGACATAGAGAAGAAATTTGTTTTTACTATAACTTGAAAACCATGCATCCATTTTCCAAGCTATTACAGAGGGAGATGAATGTGGATGATGGTAACATGCTCAAGCAGCTTCAAAAAATTTCAGTGCATGGTTTCCAAGAAATTGGCCTCCATCACCTTTAGACATTTTTGTATTTTCTCAATATCTGTACATCCATTTGAAAATTTGTTCCATGGGGAGATGAATATGGATTGTGGTAACCTGTCCAAGCAATTTCAGCAAATTCTAGTACACAATTTCCAAGAAATCAGCCTCCATCACCTTTAGCCATTTTTAGTTTTTCTCGAGAGCTGTACATCCATTGACAAAAATATTTCTATGGGGAGGTAAATCATGATGATGAAAACATGCTCAAAATGTTTAAGCTCAATCCAATATACTGTCTTAGAGATATGGACAAAAAGTCATTGTCCTATAAACCTACAGGATATAGAACAACACCTACAGGATTGGCAGTGAGCGTGTTTAAAGGAGATCCAAAGGTCAAAGAAACTCCTCCAGAGCTTAGCAATAGCATTAGGATCATCAACGTCACCATCCAACACCTGCACATCAACATCAACTTAGTAGCAGCATGCATGTCTCTCCAACAACCATCATGTAGGTACAGGTATGCAATATTCTTGACCTCTTCTCTTGAGCATATTATAGCTAGAAATTTGTTGTCAATGCATGAGAGATGAGTTTTTATAAGCTAATGATTGGTCAATATTCTCAACCGACCTTAGCTAGTTAATTGCAACTCACTCCTTCACTCATGCAATGTTGGAAAGTCAAATTATGAAGGGTAGTGATTTCAAGTAATGAGGATGACAGTTAAAAGAAGAAATTTTTGCAAAGGCCAATTCACCACAACACTCCAACCCTCCATCAACTTCATATTCACTATCTATTCATCATTCATCCGTCCCATTTCATTCTTGGAAAAAAACAAACAAGAGCATCCTCTCCATTTTCACAAACCTACACTACTCCCTTTGAGTCGTAGCATGATCATCCAATCCCTCTTCATCATTTCTCATCACTCTCATACAGTTAGAAGACACTGAAGGAAGGAGGAATGACTACTACATGAAGGAAGAATGCTGCTACAAGAAGGAAGAAAAGAATAATTGTGTTAAAACTAAAAATGATAGTGCTTGAGAGAGACCTAATCAAAACATAGAACTCCAAGGCCATTAGACAATCATTTAGGCCACAAGGGAGAAGAAGAAGGAAACATAAATAAATAAGGCATTCACCATCAAAATATAAATCAAACTTCAGTGATGAAAAGAGGTGTTCCAAAAGGTCGCCAATATCTTTCTAGCTTTTATCCAAGGCCTAAAAATGGGAGAAATGCATAAGAGTCAAGTTGAGGGCCTGCCCTAACCCAAGTTTATCATTTATGCTCAAAATTGTTTTCCTGTAGTTTTGATAGGAATTCCTACAAGATGTCTTAGTTCTCATCTAAATGCATTTTGAGGGTGTTAGAGGTGTTCAAATGGTGAAACAAGGTAGGAGAAGGTTGATAAGGGTGTGGAAGACCTTTCCAAATTGAAAAATATTCAAGAACCAATCTTGAATAAGGGGAAGAAGGCAAGCTAATGGTCTCAAGAAAAAAATATTTTTCTTTGCAAAAATATGTTTTTGGTCTTGTCCTTGCACAACTTACAACCAATATTCTTAATGCATAAGAAAGAGGCGAGCAGGGCCATGGATGAGGAATAATAAGAACACTAAGTTGCTCAGAGGATGAGCAACACTTTCTGGAACGGGGTATGATGTGCCTCTAAACTAGACATAAATTAAGGCCCATGCCTCTGAATTAAACAATAACTTAAGACCTATGACCATCCTTCAGCACATTAAACCTCTCCTTTTGCATTAGATAATTTATTTTTAACATTAATATATTCATTAGGAAGGTTTATTAATAACTGGATATTTGAGCCTAATATTATTTACTTTTTGTGGAATATTATTAGAATATTGGGAAAATTATGAAGTGTTGGAGGAGGAGATAATTTAGGGACTTGTTCCCTACTAATGGAGGATCAATAATAAAGAATAAGTCAACAAGATATTATGGAATGATGGCACAAATTGTGGAACTCCAATGATTGAGAAAATCTAGGAATGTGCTCCACCAATCAAGGGGACTAAATCCACTAATCAAAAGGGTTTTGGTGGGGAAAGATTCCTCCTTTCATGGGGAATGATTCCTAATCATTTTCTATAAGTAAAAAGTTGAATTTTCCTCTAGGGGGGTTTTTTAATTAGTGTTAGGGTGGAGAGATCATGTATTTTTTCAGCTCCATTGTATTTTCTTGCAGGGATGTAATTCTATTGATGAAAATAATGAAGATTGGTGTCATTTTGAGCTTCTAAATATTGTTCTCCTCTATATACCTCTGAGTTTCCTTGGGTTTGGTCATCCTAGGAGCCTCAGAGCCCTTTTGTATCATTTTTTTTCCTTCTTTTCATTTCTTATTCACATGCATCTCTTTCTTTTATTTCTTTCTATTTCTACATTTAGTATTAATGATTTCTTGTTGTAGGATTGAGTTAAATGGTTGATATAAGTTCTTTTGTAGGATCACGAGCATTATTTCATGCTTGGAAAAGATTTGGAAGTTCAGAATAATCATTGAGTTGCTCGGATTAGTCTTTTTATTCCCAAATCTAGATTGTTGGATCTCTCAAATTTATCTTTCCTTTAATTATTGTAATAATTATATCATTGTATTATTTTTAGACTAAGAGATGAGTGTTAGTATAAATGTGTATCAGAGTTTGAGAATAGGGATTTAATGTTTGAGTGATAAAAATAGAGATTGACTTGTCAATTTAGTTAGGATAGGATTTGATTCATAAAAGAAGAAATAATGTAATCATAAAGAGATTATAGGGAATAGGGTGAGTAAGCGAGAGGTGTGATAGAGATAGGGTTTGAGATTCAAACAAAGGTCAGAAAAACTATTGTAATCAATCTGAGAGGGCCAAGACTCTATAATTTCCATTTTGTTGAATAATTGATTGAAGTGTGGTGTGGACGCATTGTTCTAGTGTAGAAATTCTCTTATGATTGTGAATCAGCATTCTGGACCCTAATTGGGTATTTTTCTCCGTTCATACATTTTTTTATAAATCATAGTCAATTAGAGTTAAGTGTTAATACTGAGTTTAATCACTAAACATTTCCTTAAGTGCCTTTATTAAAAGTATGAATTAAGCATGTCAGTGGTATTGATAAGTGGGAAGTGGTATCTCGTGCACCCTAAAGGCTGTAAATGATATTCCTAAAATTCATGCGATTAGCCTTAGCCGGTGACATGTAGCATGAGAAAACAACCTTTCCCACACACTCTCAACCTCATATCGCCCATGCAACATTTCACGTGAGATTTCGCGATAACAGTTCGATTGGACGGGTCACATCGACTGGGGAAATTGTTCGGGTTAGTTGGTGAGTGGATGACGTGATATCCATTAGATCTGGAGAAGTGATATCAATGACGCTAGTTGAAGCCCTTGGTAAAAGGATAATTCAACGAGGGATTGAAAGTGATTTGTCAAATAAGCGGGACGTTTAGGGTCAAAATCCACGTACAAAATCTATTTGTGTGCAACTAATTGGTTACAAAGTTAACTCATAGTCGAATTATAGACTGCCACCTCATTTTCATTAAGACAAAAGGACAAAAGGAAAAACAAATTTATTTTAATCATTTACATGCACAATAATAGAAGATTTGATGGTTTGAATCTGCATGCTTAGGATAGTAAGACTGCATACGTGTTAACTTAGCATTCTTTTGAAGCAAATCATCTTAGGAGATAATTAGAAAATGGTGTATTTTAGAATTTGATTTCATTCTCTTTCTTTATACTTTCTTTCTTGCGATAGGCTAATGTTCCATTTCGAGAATTTCGTTTTATGCAATTAGTTTAGGATTTGACTTCAGCACATGCACTCCATTACATCATGATATCAAAGGAAGGACACATTGTATGTTGCACACATAGTGTCGATACCTCTTAAGTTTGTACGAACCCCAGGTTGATAATTAAAGTTGGTAGCCTTGGGAGTTGCAACATTCTTGTTGCAATACCGAGGCTCATCAATAAAAACATGCATATATATATTAATCTAACATTACCTGACTATAAATATACCCAGGAATAAACTAAGGTATGTGATCTACAAAGATGTCTCAAATCAATTTGTAATAAATATCATTCAACTACAAAAAAGAATTGAAATCATTTAACGATAATTTTTTTGGATAAATAGTTATACAAAACAACTGAGAAAACTATATTACATATAATAATTGTTCATGTATTCAAAATGGAATCAGAGCTAAAACATCAAACAAAAGTACAATAATGCAGAACTATAACTTAGATTGTCATATATAAGACAATCAAAAGAGAGAGTATTGCTAATGCATAAATAAAACACAATCATATGATAGAAGTACGATCTATGAATGGTCCTGCCCCTGGGCTCATAAATATTGATCAAATTTCATTCAATTGAATACACAATAAGAGTACAGGAGTGTAATTTCAGTAGAGCATGCTCGATATTCAAAGAAAAATAGATCATGTTACAATAATTTCATCAAAACCTTCTTAAAAATACAGAAATGTAATGTCTTGTAAAGTGTTTTTGATAAAATTCTGGCTCCCTCTCTAAATCCATGAGAGGGATTTAAATACTAAAATACATGCCTCAAAAATATTTTATTAGAAAAAAAATGAGGAGGTTTCAAATAACCTTCCTCGAAGTAAGCAAAAATAAAACTAAAAATAGAATTAAACTAATGACAAGCTCCTTTCAAATTGAACTATATTAGTTGGCTAACATGATCTTTGAGATTGAAAATGTCAATCATTGGTTTGAGCTGAGGCAACTATACGATTGTTATTTTTAATTGTCTAACAAATATGGCATCTAACAAAACTCGCACCATCTTTTGTGCAGAGGTAGTTAAACACCGTAGAGTCATCCACTATCTATGTGGTTTTACTAGATACTATTAGTATGTTTCCTAATCTAGTTCGGTCAGTTGTTTAATTGTTTCTTCCTTGGTTTGCATTGTCTTCTTCCATTGTTGTTCCAGTTGTTTGATATTTTTAGAGACCCTAGTATGCACTTTTTGACAAGGTTGGCACTATGGAGGTTTAAATTAACGACTTCAATTATACTGCTTATTGCACCTGGTGCTATCATTCTCACCCTTTCTACCTATTTTAATCATGTATCCCAATCTATAAATATAATTTCTTTGTGGGATTCTTCTATTTATGGTAGGTCAGCGTTTCTTCCCTCATCAAGCTCCTACCAGGTAATAAATTCAGAAATCCTTTTATGGATTTCTTCATATTCAATCCTCATATCAATCACTTGGTTTGTCAATTTATCACTTGCCTCATAATAAGGGTTATATATTAGATTTTCTGGCAGAAAATTTCTTCTTGCTGTATTAATAGGGAATTTAGCTTGATTTATTCTTTTATGAACTCATCCATTTGAGGGTTATATTTAAAGATTTCCACCATGGCCTGCATTTAGAGAATCTGTGAGTCCTTTTCTGATAGGCTTGCATGGTGTTGTAACCTCATTTTCTTGAATTACCTCTGAAGCTGAGCTACCTATTGTTCTACTTACTAATTAGTTTTTTCTTGTTCTAATTGTTGTTCAAGCAGAAGAATTTTCTATTCTTTTTCTTTTAGAAGGAGTCGAATTTTCGTTACTTTATCAATGGTCGTTGTGGCATAAGCTCTTGCAAACTGTGACAGCTTCGTAAGATTTTCTAATGGGTCAATAGGAGTATATTTCCACACAAAATCCATGGATTTATTTTCTGGAGTTGTAACAATTGTGGTGTCTACTTTCCTCTTCTTTCTTTGTCTTTTAACTATAGCCTTATGATTAAGACTATAGAATATATCTAATGGAGGTATCTCTTCAATTTTCAAGACAATTTCAGAAGTAAGAAAAGTAGGAATAACATCAATATATTTAGTGTTTGTAGACCCTTTCTCTATTTTCTCTGGATTTTCTTTGTGCTGAGTCTGTTTGAGGTTCTAGAATTCAGATGTTTCCTCAATATTTGTGCCTGTTTGGATCTTTTTATTTAATTGCTCCCATTCCTTATCTAGGTCGATGACTGGAATATTCCTTGTTTGAGTTGAAGTGGAACTGACCTCTGTATGCTTCTTGGAGAAGGCCTATTCGACCGCTTTCTTATTATTTCCCTCTGTATCTTTCTCAAAATATTTATTAGGACTTCCTTCTCCATTCAAAGATTGTTCTTCTCAGTGTTTTGACTCATGAGTTGACTTCTCTTGTGTTTCCTCATCAGAATCTTCCTTTGAACTTCCTTCCAAGCTTACACTAGGAGTTAGTTCTCTTATTGGTTTAGTTTTTAATAGGTCCAATGGGACCTTTAACAATATTTTATTCCTATATACATGAAAATAATAAATATCATCTGGGCTTAACTATAATGATGCGAAATGTAGGACCTGTGCAAATGTTTTGGCTCCTTAAAAGAGGTCATCAAAGGGATCCCCTTCATCAGTAAACTGTTTGACTTTAACTATAGTGATGAATTGTTTAGAAACTTGACTTGACTCATATTGTCACCCTGGAACTGTGATCAATTTTAGAGACATAATAATATCTGCTTCTTTTACTACATTCTCATAGTCATGTAGTGCAAAAGTGCCACATTGTAATGGGAAGGCTGGCCAAATGGATTTCATTTGTTCCCTCTAGTCTTTGGTTAAACCACCCTCCCCTACTGTCTGGTAAGCTATCTCTCTAACTAACAACTTTTCTGGGACATAATATGGGAGGATATGTGGAGCAACAATGCTCCCAAAAACTCTGATGTAAGTGAACGTTTCTTCACTGAACCATCTCGTAACTGGAAATATATCTATCTTGGCTTCTTCAGAAAGCTTGGCTACCATTCCATCAAAATGGTTTTATAAATATGCAGAATAATACCCTAGAAGATTTTGTAAAAATTGGCATTGAATTGGGATTCCCACGAGATTTTATGGTATAAATTAATGGGGAGAGGGTCCTGTACAGTCCACTTCCAACCCATGTTTGGAAGATGAGAACAAAAACAAATGGTGTCCATAACATAAGTGCTCATATAAAAGGAGGAAAAATTATTGAGGAAACACTCCTCCTTTGTCTATATTACCTAATAGCCATGGCTAATTGTTTGATAAAATCTAACTCTAATTCATATTTTTTGTGTTAACTACTGCATCAATTGATGGAAGCCACTCTATAGAAAATTTGGTGCTATTAGCTTTACCAAATAATTTACACATCATCGCAGTTGCAAAATTATGTGGGGTGGAGAGGGATGCAATCGGGTACATACTAGATTTCTCCCATTTGAATTTTCCTCCGCTTGACATCCAAGTCTATGTAATGTCCAATGGGTCCTCATTATATTTTGGGAAATGCTCAAGGAAATCTTTCTCATAGAGCTTTCAAGGCTCTGACATCTGGTACAGTTGACGCAAATTGTATGTTGTAAAAGACCCCATGACCTCATGTCTTCCATTCTTGAAAGTTATGTTTGAGATATTTACATCATCAATGACCCATTTTACCATATTTTTGTATGGTAATATCTTAAGTCTTGCTAGGTTTCTCTTCTTCCAACAGGTTATAAATAGCTTCCATGTTATGGTTCCTCCATATTTGCTACAGGTTGTATCGAAGAAAAGTGGTATCATGTGTTATTTCTCAGATGTAATAGCTTTTCCCTTCTTTTCCATCTTCTCAAATGTTGTTTCCTTCGGAGGTTCATTGAAATGGGAAAATGGAGATTATTGGATAAATACAGAGTGAAAATGACAGTGAAAATTCAATGATACAGTTAATTCTGAAATGTGACAAGGAAGAAGCTTTATTCAAAAATGCAGATGAAAGATATCAAATCACATCAATCCGTTTTAAACATAAATGCCATTAAAACTCATTAAATATGCACTAAGATCTTTATCATGGCCTTTATTATTCATTTAAGCCATCGCATTGCAAACATGTAAGGAAAAACTTTAAGGTGATGAGCTTAAAGTGTTAAATGTCGATTATGTGATTGCGATAAAGATTATCGCAATATCACATTTTTTATTATGCATTATTTTAAAGTTGTTTATAATTTTGCGAGATGCGATGTGAGTGGCATAAATTTTATCGTTTAAAGCACATTTTGCTTGAATGGATATTTATGGCATAAAGTGACCTTTTACTATGCGCCAGACTTTAACCAAAGTTATAACAATTTATCGCATACATCCGTTGGGTCCAGGTCATATCACGTTTCGCAAATTTTCATAGTTCACAAGATTGGCCTTTGTGTAGGTGTAACGATGTGATGAGTGTTTGGCTTATTATGTTGCAATATCACAATTCGTATATTCCAAAGGTTTTGTTAGTTGTGATTTTCATGAATGCCGATACGTAATTGGGATAAGTATTTGTGATTAGAGGTTCATTAAATGAAAGGAGATACTTAGAAAAAATCAACACTAATAAAATGGTAGAAATTGAAGGAACTTTTTAGGAGTTTTATAATATTTAATTCAAATTTATAATGAAAACACATTAGTGGACTCTAGAGTTTCAATTCATAACTCTCATAAGTGTTTGTTGCTCTCAAAAAACCGTATTACAATATTTTTTCCCAAACTTTTCTACATGAAACTGCCAACAAAATCGAGAGTCCATTAGGGATCTCAAAATTTTAGATTTCGGTTGTGTTCTTTAAGCATTAAACCTATTTCAACATTTATTTCCCTTTTATTTTCAATATGTTTTGGACTATTTTGATACCCTTTTAATTTTCTATGTTGTTTGTTGGTTATACCTTCTATGGAGTCAATAGCTGGCATTTACAAAACAATCCTTCATAACTTGAGCCATAAGAGTTCCAACACAAATTTCATCGTAGTATCTACACTCCGAAATTTTTTAAAACTTGTATTTTTGTTACTCCATGTTTTAAGTATAGGTTTACACTCCCTATTCATGGCAAGCCTTTAGCCATATTTCATCTTGTTGGCTACCAAATATGAAGAGGAACAAGTAAACTCCCATAGCGTTTCTTGTTAAGAAATGGTAACAAGAAATTCCAATTTAATTTGTCCTTGAATTAAACTGTGAATTAAAATAGAATTATTTTCTCATAGCAATTTGAAAATAATTATTCAAGATTATTCAAGCTTAATTGAGTTAATTAATTTAGGAAATTTGAATTGGAAGTCTTTTAGAAGACATGTATATGTTATCCCTAACTTATAGGAGTTAAGGATGAGTTATGAATGAGTTTTAATTAGTTAAGTCAGTTTATTGAGTTAAGTCCTGTTAAATTAGTTCCAATTAGTTTCAGGAACTAATAGCGAGTAAAGAGTTAGTTGGGATTCTAGTCACCTAATTAGTGCTACTATACTTAACTAAAGATTCCACCATCAGAAGCTCATGCATGTTGATTATGAGAAAGACCCAGTTGAGACTACAGTGCAAGGACAGTGTACTATTTGTTTTATATTTTTCTAAGTTGCACTGATAGTGCATGCAATCAGGAACTGATCCTTGAGGGATTGTGTTATTTTTAGAGGCTTTATTTCCCTTTAAATACAAGCCATCCTTCATAGGAATTACACATTGGAATAGACACTTGGAGAGCTTGTGAAGAAACTAAGCTTCGGCCTTGAGCTCGCTTATGAGTTGGAGATTGAATTTTTTGAGTGTTGGGATTGTTATAGAGAGAAGAAGCATTGTAATTTCATCTTGATTTTCCAAATTAATACAATACAGATAGTGGGGTTTTGAGTTGTGGCTTTCCTTGGATATTTATTGTGTTATGTGCCTTTGATTATCTTCCTCTGTTGATTATTGTTTGCTTGATTTTTATGGGCTTTTGATGTAAAGAGTAGAAGTAGATTCTTGTCTATTTCTTTAGCAAATGGCATTAGGTTGTGAATCTATAGGTTTTTCTACATTTCCAATACTTCTTCGTGAGGGTAAATATTGGTCACTGGCGATGTAGTTTGTAGTAGCAAGCTAGTAGTAAACTTTTCAAAACAATTCTGAGATCTATTTATCTACTTAATCCATAGAGTATGTTAACTAAGAAACCCTCTTTTTCATGATTATTATCCTCCATTTTGTTTTTTCTTTGGATCCCTATTCAATAATACATGTTTTAAAGGACATTTAAAAGTACAAAGCAACTATTTATTTATTGTTATTTTTATAAAAAATGTGTGTATGTCAATGGCATAACACATATTATTTTTCCTCATTGTTGACCTTCTTCTTTTGGCCTCCTTTTTTTCCCTCTTTTTGCACCTTTTTTCTTGCCTAAAACCCTTAAATGGTAGGTAGTTTGTTGTTTAACTGTGAATGTTATTTTTTCATTTACATTGTTTTTAATATTTTCCAAGTTTAAACTATCTTTCATTTTTTTGCAAGAATTTTATTTTACACTTGCAACTCATCACACTTACACACAATTATACGCCACTAAAGTTAACACTTAGTTTAAAACCCCAAGATAAGGCCCTAAAATTAACCATAATCTAATCAACATTGTTAGGCCCACATGGGCACCAAAAAACAATCTATTAGCTAGGTTATGGCCATTGGGATATGCATCCAAATAACTTTCATTGGCTACTATGTGTCGATACATAATGGTTTTTCTTAAGGATCTTGAAACGCTTCATCATCCAAAGGTCCACAGTCATGTGAGAAGAAACCCATGAATGGATAAGCCACCTAAAATAGATCTAGTGGTTCCTCATGAGGCTCCTAACTCTTGGTCAAGAATTTGGGTCCTAATTTGGCATGAAAAAGTTGAGATTCTCTGACACCAATTAGATGAAGATAAACATTGTGGCCAATTTTTAGGAAAACTACATTATACGTGGAAATTTTGGGAAGAAATTTCTCCTAGGATAACCATTTATAGGTTTATGGCATTTCATTACCTGACAACCATAGGGGTAATTTTCTTTGATTCCTTCACTTATTCCTAGTAATCATAAGTTTGTGCCACTTAAGTTATTTGGAATGTCATCCAAAACATAGTCTAGGACTTGTTTGGGGTGTAGTTTATTTGTTAGGATAGACTCCTTTCATTTTATAGGGTGAGTCTAGATGACTTAAACTAGACAATTAATCATACAAAAAACCACTTTGTAGCACCTATTCATGTATTTTTGAGTTTCTTTTCTTCATTTTATTCACCCCATATTCCCTCTAACCTTCTATATTCAACCTATTTTGACTGTGTACACATTCTCCCAACACCATAACTCTCCTAAAGTGAAAATGGTAGATATTTAGAGACCTTCACACTTAGTTTCATTCAAATGATTACTCACACATAATTTAAAAGTCCAGGTTCCTCCCCTAAGACAACTTTTAGACTCTAGCTCTTTAGAGCCATCTAGTAGTTCCTCATGCTCTACTTCCACTCAACATTAACTTGCAACCAATATGGTAGGTGTAACATCCAATATAGACATCAACCCCAATGCAAGTGATACTAATGGAGGATATTTTGGTAAGTTAATACTAGAGCTAACATGGGTTCTAATGTATGAACCAACACTTAAAGGAATGTATGAATGAATGTGACTCGACCTTTCTTTTAACTCATGGATATTTTGATTTTTCCTCACATGAGCATGGTAAACAATCATCCTCTCCTTCAGAATTTGACTTTGTACCCAAAGGCAGTGAAGCATCCCTTGGACATCCCCAAACTTGAGGTAAATTCTAAAGAGGAACACACCAACCATATATGATCCTTCCATATTTGGTTTTCCATGAACTCTATATCAGATAATTCAATCTATATTCATATCTTCCAATGCAAACTAATCAATTCTATAGTTAATTAGTAAATTGAATAACTTCATTTCACCCATGGATTGTTCTCTAACATTATGAATGTCTGATTTTCTTTCTTCTAACTACCATCCTGCCACAAAAAATGCATCCACTTTTTGACTTCTTGTTTCTAAAAATATACCATTCATATCACCAATCAGATTTAAGAGTGTTGTACATGGTAGAGCTCATGCAAATATCTAGACATTAATGACCATTTCTTCATGGACTGGTTCCTAAAGTCCGTCCTTTCAGCAATGTAGTATGAGTTGATCTATGCCCAATCAAGCTACCTTTATACCATCATCCTCAATGCTCCACATTGTCTCTTAGGTCAAACTTTAACATTAAGGGAATCTCAATGTGTCATAGATAGCATGATCAAATCTATTACATACCATAATACTCACCAATGTCCTTTAGGATAAATGGAATGTGGCCAACCCAAAGGGGGGATTAGTACCTCCTACAAATGTTCCCCTCTTGAATCATCTTGAATTTTCTCACAACGGGGCACCATTACATCATATTCCCTTACTTCTTCACATTAGGATATTCCTAGGCATGCTTTTACTATTCCCACCTACTAGAGTGTGTGTTTAAACCCATAGGGGCTTTACTCAATGAACCTTTAACATATCGCATGCATTCATGGAATATTAAATAATACCCTTAATTTTACTACATACTGGAAAATCCCTCTAAAAATCACATTATTTAACCCCCTACCAATATGAACCTAATAATCCTTCCTAATTTGAAAAACCCCTACTTTCACTAGATATTGTAGGTATACATTTTTTAGTTGATATTTTTTATTCCCCTTTATATTTTTTCATTAACTTTGAGCTCCATTTTTTATATTTACCAATATAAAAACCCTTTAATCCCTATATATCCCCTAATATATTATGTCATGTTTTCCACAATATATATCCCGCAATATGAACCCAAGTTGTATGGTATTTCTCCCCTAGTGAATCCCCCATGTTTAACCTATAATACTCTTTTCCTTAGCCAAGTGCAACAACCCCTTTGGCACAACCACCTCAATGTCCCATCACTTGACATGTACCACTCTATAATGTTAAATGTATGTGTAGAATAACATAAATAACCACCCTAGTTCAAAGAAAAAGAATAATTGGATAGACAAAGAAAATTCCCAAAACTAATGGAAGCTAGGCAAACAAGGCTGGTAGCTTAATGGAAACAACGGATGAAGCTCACTATTGAGTCCCAAAATTGCATCTTTCCTACACCTTTTTCTAGCTTCTGTCCATTCATCTGAACATCCTAAGTCATCATTATCATTGCACATTAGTTAAAAAAGGGAATTTAAAGTGGTTTCTTGGCTATCTGTTTGTGTTTCTATTTGAACTAGATTTTTGTTTATAAGCTACAAAATCTTGCCACTTTTCGTAGCCAGCCCAACTTTCTGTAGCTATTTTGTCAAAGTCTTATTGCAAGTGTCTTTAGGTGAATCGAGCCACATGAGAAAGTTGCAAACGACGTGGACATGGACCGAGTCCTATTGGCTCAGTTGAATTCATCAAAAGAGGCCATAGTTAACGGTGGGAAAAGGGGTGGTCAACTTAAGAGTCCTACGGTGATAAAACTTTGTTTTTCACCACGTGAAGCTTTGCGTGGTTGTTCCTAAATCTCAGGGGAAAAATCGACACTTGTGGACTGCTCCATGAACTGAATCCAATAGCCACCCTCCAAAGATTTAATCTTCATGGCAACCATAATGCTAAATTTCAGGACATGGTTGTTTACGTCTCTTTTATCAGCGTAGATTGTAGAAAAGTAGTTATGTCATCGTCTGTTATAAATAATGCATTCTCATACGCATATTAGTTATCTTTGGTAATGTATTTTTGACTATTAACGAGCCCACTGTGTCGTGACTTTATCTCTGTGTTATGACTGCATTTTAATACATGAGAAGACTCTGTTTATAAGCTCAATTTGTGGTTACGTCGATTGTCCGAGGATTGTGCAGAGAGCCCATGCACAGGCCGAGGTTTTGTTTACTAATGTATAATTTCATGCTTTATTTCTTTACGTTCCTTACAACATAATCATTCACTTGTATATATATTTCATTTCTTATGGTATTAATGTTTGATAGCTGTCCATAGCTTTTCATGTTTTATAATGTTGTTAACTGATCAGTGCCTTTGTTTCAGATTACAATAGGCAGCCCAGAAATTTACACATAGTTTTCTAATGACTAATGACATGGAATTATTCTTGTCCTTATGCTGATTAATTTCCTTTAGTTTTTAGTTCTAGCACGGTATTATTTATTTCAGTTTTGCTCATTTACTCTTTTGCAAGATAGATATTAAATTACTCATGTCATTTTCAATTACCTCCTAAAGCCAGAGCGAGTCAAATGGTGAGGGATTGAAGTATGAATGCGTAGTTTGATATTAGTTCATTTTTCTGCAAGTTAGTTATTAAATTGCTCACGTCATTCTCAGTTACCTCCTAAAGCCAGAGCGAGTCGAATGGTGAGGGATTGAAGTGTGAGAGTGTAGTTTGATATTAGTTTTATTTTCTGCAAATTAGATATCAGATTGCTCAAGTTGTTTATGATTATCTCCTAAAGCCAGAGCGAGTCGAATGGTGAGGGTTTAGAATATGAGTTGATTTAATGTGATTTTAGTTTACTTTGCTTGCAATTTTTGGATTTCTTTGAGTTCAGTTTTTCTTATATTTTTACGGCAGCATGGATACTGGGTTTCATGGTCACTAGAAAATTGTTGTTTAATTAGAATAGTGGCACATTTTCACTCTCTTTTAGGAATTAGTTTCATCATTGCATGTTTTAAAACCTTTTTTTAAAAGTTTTAAGTTTTGAAAATCATTTTAAAGGACATCATTTCCATGAACATTTATATCATATTTGTCTTTTAGAATTTCCATCTCACATTAGAGAATTAACAGAAATAAACCCAAAAAAAAACAAAAACGAAAAAACGAAAAAAAAGTAAGAAATAGGTTATCTTGCACATATAGTGTGCCGCACTTCAACAGTTTACGAATTCCGGATTGAAAATTAATACAAAAATTTAGGACACTCTAAATTGACCAAACATTTTGGCACCGTTGTCGGGGAAGTGTAACTAGGTAGCCAATTTCCTAAAAATACAAGCAATAAAAAGAAGGGAAAAATTGATAACTTCTTGAAGTATTGTTACCGAGAATAGTGTCCACTCAGATGCTGCTATTCCCACTAAGATGGGTGGATATCTTAGAAACAAACAAGTAAAGTCTACTATTGTTTTCTTTTTTGGAAATAGACAAGAGGAGAACCAAGAAGACCAACCTGAGTCTTGCGCTTGATTTCCTCTCCTTCTTGATAGAGCTTCGCTGCTTCTTCTTCGGCTGCCTAGCTTCAAAGAGAACCTGTGGAATCACAACAATATACTACTATCAAAGAAACAAAGGTCTATATCTATAAATAACACAGGATTAGATGTGTGTTAACCATATAAATTCATATATAAACAAGTACACAAGAATATGGAAGAAAACAAGAATAGCTTTATTAAGATGAAAAGCAACAAGAGGATTACAACCATATGCTCTGACCCAGCATCATCCTCCAGATAGGAAGCCCTTCTTCACCTCAAGCAAAGCTTAGATCACCCAACACTATGAATGTACACCAGAAAATCAACAACACTTCTCTATAAGATACAAAATTCCAGCCTCTTGATCTCTACGATGAGGGATCCATATATAGATGATTATAGAGAGGTGAGTCATCTTCTGGGATCTTGATTAGTGTCCTCTCTCTGATAGTTCATGCTTCCACTTGGAGAATGATGATCTCTTACTCATCCCTGGTCGAAAACAGAGAGACAAGTGTCAGAGGGGAAGCTTCTGGAAGATTCCATGATCTTTCACCTCGCATTTTGTCCCTACCATTTGTCCATTCCTGACCATCGCACCCTACAGAGGAGAAATTCAGTATGCATCGCACCTTGTACACTGGGAAGGTGATATGCATCACACCCTCTGCACTGAGCTTTCAGTATGGTCCAGTTTTGACCATTTACGAGCAGTTTTCAGTGGATAACTTCTGGGAGATGATGTAATCAGTTGACCTTGTTCCTTTAGGCAGTGAAGCAACACTTTTAGGGACTTAGGAGCCCTGAGTTTATGGACATTTATGATTGGGATTGAAGTGCCCAAAAATGTCTATAACAAGTATGCTCTCCTCTTGGACTTAGTGTGATCTGGAGGATCAGAAAAGAGAGTTATTGGTTCAATAATTTCTTACGTATGCTCTCTTCTTGCACCCAGTATGACCTGGAAGATCAGAAAGAGAATTATTAGCCCAACTTAAAAATAAAAAAATGACATGCATAGAGCAAGAGATTCCAGGGGAAGGTTTATAGCTAGAGCCAAGAGTTCGATTTTCACAACTCCATCTTCTTCAAGGCATAGACAAGATTCAGCACCATCTACCCCTAGCCTTAAGATTCCTAGAATTCAAGGAGTAGCTGAATTAGAGGATTCCCCTACACCATATACCAAATCTCATTTAGAGGAAGACCATTTCTTTACTTCTACAGGAGAGCATATTGTAATTCAAGAAGTAGAATCACCTCAAGAAGAAAAGGAAGAAATTCCCTCTTATCCTCCCTTAATAGAAGGACCAGAGGACTCTGAGGACTCTGATGAATTGTCATGACAGAGGAAGTAGTAGATGGATTTGGAGGTAGAGGTAGAGGTAGAGGAGGAGGAAACAATGGAGGAGGAAATGGAGGAGGAAGAGATAACAACGGAGGAAATAGGGATAGGGATAACTCATTTGGATTCCCTAAAGCCGATGAGGAAACTCATACAACAATGAAAAACATTTCACCATCTGTCCTCCCAAACTTTCATGGGTTGAGAAGTGACGATCCCAAAACATTTCTATTTGAGTTTGAAGTCTTGTGTCGAACCTATGATTATATGGAAGACTCTCAAAAACTCAAACTGTTTCCTTTAACATTAAAAGGAGTTGCTTTGAAATGGTTCATGGGATTAGCCACTCAGTCTATTAATAGTTGGAATGATATGAAACAAACATTCTTGGATAGATCCTTGGACTATTGCATGCCCACCAATCATAAGGATGAGGTATTCAAGATGATGTGAAAAGAAGATGAAAACTTGGAGGACCTACTTGAAAGATTTCAATACAACTTAAAGAGAGAAAAAATGAGTAATCTAGATGAGGAAACCTTGAAAGCCCTTCTATTGAAATCCATTAGAGATGAATGGATATACATTTTAAACATGATGGGAAAGGGCGATATCTCTCAACTTCCACTTCATGACATAGCAGAACTATGTGTCCGTCTCTCAAGGGGAAAATCTAAAACTGCAAAAGGGCCTAGAGATCCTTCTCTGATTAGAGCAAACAAATCTACAACCAGTTCAGTAAGTAGGGCCAAGATTGGCAATATGCTTGATGAGTTCAAAACTGATATTTTAGGGAGCCTTAGTGAGCAACTAGACACCCTTAAAATACAAAACAAGCAAAAAGCAGAAGCTGAAGCTTTGGCCATCTTTTGTCCAAAATG